>MCJB01042347.1:0-56717 GCA_002018475.1 Nicotiana obtusifolia
TAATCATGGTTTGTATACTCCCTTACCCGTTCCTACTAGTCCTTGGGTAGATATCTCGATGAATTTTGTGATGGGGCTGCCGCGATCTAGGGGAGGTCATGATAGCATTTATGTGGTTGTTGATAGGTTTTCTAAGATGGCTCATTTTATTCCTTGTAAAAAATGTGATGATGCACAACATGTTGCTTCTTTGTTCATTGCTAATGTATTAAAGTTGCATGGTGTACCTCGAACTATTGTTAGTGATAGGGATGCTAAGTTTTTGAGTCACTTTTGGAAGTGTCTGTGGGGTGCTCTTGGTACCAAACTTTTGTTTTCTACATCACATCATCCACAGACCAATGGTCAAACCGAGGTTTTTAATCGAACCTTGGGAGCTCTTCTTCGAGCTTTGACCAAAGGGAAGTCCGGTACTTGGGCTGATCGATTACCTATTATGCAGTTTGCATATAATAGAACTGTTCATCGCATGACTAACATTACTCCATTTGATTGTGTTTATGGTTTTAATCCCTTGATACCACTTGATCTTGTTCCTTTGCCGAGAGATGCAGTTATTAGCGTTGACAGAGAAAATCGGGCAGCTGCGTTGCTCGAATTGCATGCTAAGGTGAGGAAAAGTTTGGAGGATGCTTATGAAAAGGTAGCGGTCAAGAAGAATAAAGGAAGGAAAAAGCTGGACTTAAAGAAAGGTGACTGGTTTTGGGTGCACTTCCGAAAGGAAAGATTTCCGAACCATAGGAAAGGAAAGTTAGCTCCGCGGGGAGATGGACCATGTCAAATGTCGCAAAATATCAATAACAACTCTTATGTTATGGACTTGTCTAGTAGCATTGCTTTCGGACATGACGGTACTTTGATTTCGAGGACGAAATCCTCTCAAGAGGGGGAGAATGATGCAAATAAATTTGATCAAGTGTTGTCAATGCCATCTATGAACAAGACAAGAAAAGGCGTTGGTTAGCCTTGGAGAAGATCCAAGCGTCCATAAATCTTGCTATGGACGAATCCTATGTTGAAGATGTATATTTGTGTTTATGTAGTTATTGAAGACATTAATTCTTATTTGTTTGGTCCTGTGTGACTATTCTTTAAATTAGCCAAATTGTGGCCATTTTGTTAATTAGTTGTTTCATAGTTGATTTAGGTTAACTAGTTATTCTTTTCCTAGTTGATTTAGGTAAAAGCTCATTCTATATAAGTCTAAAAACTTCATTATTTTGACACCTTTTGACATTATTATCAATCAAAAACCGGCAGCACATTGCTCCCAAAATCGTGTGAATTAACTTGTCCAATTTTGGTGTGATTCAAAATTGAACTTGTTCCTTTGTTTGATCGAACAGTTTGCAAGACCATTGTTGTCTTGAGGGTTGTTCGTATAGTATAGGTACTCCGTGACTTCATCAAGAAGGTAAGTAGACTAGTTCCTACTTGTTGTCTTGATAGTTCATTGAGCGTCTTGCTTCTATCTTTTTGTTTTCTTATTTCCGCGTTTAATATTGCATCAATAACATAGTTGGGACAGGGACCCCACCTACCAATAAGTCTATATATAAAATCAAAACATAAGGACCTCTAAGCTCTGCTACACTCCAGATGATATGGAGTCTACTAGTCGACAACTAGAACTTAAATTATTCAATCTGAGGGTGTATCAAATTGCCTACCTGAACCTGTATCGCGAAATGCAGCATCCCCGGCCAAAAGGACATCGATACAAATTAATGTACCGAGTATGTAAGGCAACTGAATAATCATAAATAAGCACTGTATCAAAATAAAAGAATGCTGAAAGTAGATAACTAGATAAAATAAGGGTTAAGATCATACAATAAGTATAGAAGGTCCTATACCATAGTCTTAACAAATAGGACCCATAGCATTGCTCAATAGCTTTGTCTTCCTGAACTTTCTGTTAACAACATCTTACAACTCATACCATCTCTAGTCTATCATACATTAGTCGCACGAAAACATAAAACTGAAATTCTAACTACTCGTGTCGTCTCGTACATATGTTCTTGTTACAAGACTCGTAAGTCTGAACTTTCTCAGGTCACATATCGGTACAATCATATCATAAGATGGTACTTTCTGACTAGCATATCCGTCATCAACCAGGCTATCATGCTCATGTATGCTAGTCTAGAACTCCTATACAACTAGGTCACCGGGCCTGGTGATTGTACATATTTATCGTACCAACAACATGCCTCAACAAGTAGAGTTCTCATGTCACTTCTACTAAGGTCATTTTTTTTTTTTGATTGAAATTATATTTTATTAATAGCTTAACAAAGATTTACATATGAGGGGGACATAAACCTTACCTCGCCAAAAAAGTACATGTATCTAGTCGGTTTAAAAAGTCGACTAAAGATACTTTGATAGTAGGTAGTGGGTCCTCTACAAAAAGGATGTAAAAAAAGGTCATGTTCTGTTATACAAAAAGTATGTTCCGAGATGGTGTTGATTCCTTGTTCTTTTGTCTGCAAGCTTAATTCAGGTCTTCATTAAATCATACTACATGCCATAACTATCAACAAAAGGATGTCAAAAATTCTTTTTATGTTATACATTCTTTATTTGTTATATATCTTTTATGTGCTACATATATCCTCTACTTGTTATCCACCACTAGGTTTACTTTGTCTTACTACTTTGGTTGGTTTGTGTTGAACCTTGAATCTTTCCAATATACATACCTATTCCACTAATTTGGTGTATTATTCTCAATCATATCTCATACTTTCACTAACTTCCATTATTTGAGACGGATCTAAGCGCTCTGCTATCATCTATCTCTTATACAAAAGCTACTAGTCTCCACCAACCCACCGAGAATTCTCGTCTTGCCAAATACTACCATAACTTCACTTCCAAACTATATTTTTCTAAAAAAATCAATCATCCATTCATGAAAACCACAGAGATCTCATAATTCAAGTACTTAGCCCGAACTATTTTTTTGACTTGATTCTTACCCTGGCAAGATATGTAGGCAACCCTACATAAGGATTCGATTTTTCCACTATTTCGAAATGATTCTCTCAGAACTGAAACCAGGGTTGTTGTCTTTGGAACAGTGCACTAACGCTCTCAACCTCTTAGGAATCTTCAAAGAGCATCAACCAATTTCACCCAATATCCACATCTCAAAATACCATCCCGGTCTTACCCTATCCCTCACTCGACTTAAAACCCATATTAATCCCTCACTCGACTTAAATCCAAAATTATGGGATGCAAGTATTTTCTTCACACATCTGGCTATGTAGCCATGGTGTTCACTCTCTCACTTTCCCAAATTCAAGAATTCAAGTGAAGTCAACCCATTTTGTTACAAGGGCAGGGTGGTAGCCCGACTTCAAGAGCTATCATGCTCACACAGCTCGAACAAACAAACAAGAACCAGAAAATCCTTGGGCCAACACAAATCGATTCCCCTCCTTTAGATCTAAGAATTTTTCTTTTGACGTAGGAAGGACAACATCATCTCTCGAACCATCATGGAACACCAACATCAAGTTTTCGTCCATAATAAAATACATCACTATCCACGCGGCCTAACACTACATGCTCTCAATTCTATCATATTGTTATAGATGGACTCTAATATTTTCTTCTCTAAATTTTGTAGGTGCACTATCCTAGGACTTCACGGGGTAAATATCTGACCTCGGAATTTATGGAGCGTCAAACAAACAATCAGGGGAGCTTAGTTGTACAATTATATTTTAAATTCTATCATTTTTGTGACGTCACTACTCTCGCCCATTTTTCTACTTTTCATAGAATATGTTATAACCCATATTTGTACGTGTTAGATTACACCGTAAGATAGTCTACCTTGGTTCAAGAAGAGAATTACCTTTGAGACAATAAGAGTTTAGTCCTATATGTCCTAAACGATGCAAAGGTGTATAAGGGCGGTTAACAAGTATTAGAGGATAAACGAGTTAAGGATGTTGTAACTCGCGTTTTTGGGAAAATCGAGAGGTGTTTAACATTACCAAGATGTCATGTTTTAAGGTATTTGAATGATATGATATCCGTTTCATAAGTCTTGAAGTCGAACGAGTTATGAAACAAAAGTCGACAAAAGTTGTCGCAACTTAAGTTCACAATTTTACTTAAACGATAGGTAAAATATTTCTGCAATTTTCTCCCAATTTACAAGGAATTACGGGGTGATCTACCTATAAAATTAAAGGTCTATGAGTCTAGTTTCCAATGCTTCAAACCGTTTGTCAATACGATCTCGGAGTATTGAGATAATTGCATTTCCGTACAACTGCGCAGGCTGGTAGGTGACAAGTAGGTGCATCACCTACTTGCCAAAATTAAGGGCAAAAATTTAAAAGCCCCAAGTCGGTTAAGAGAGGGATTTTAAAAGCTTCTAAAGCCTGATAATTCACTATTATTTCACAGCCTCAAAAACGAAAAGAACCCCTGCAACCCCTCCCCAAAATAATACCAAGCGTTTGAAATTGAGGATGATGCCTCGGGGGTGTGAATTGGAGGTGTTCTTATGCAAGATGGGAAGCCTATTGCTTATTTTAGTGAGAAGTTGAAGGGGGCTGCCTTGAATTCCTCTACATACGACAAAGAGTTGTATGCCTTCGTAAGTGCTTTAGCTCATTGGCAACATTACCTATGGCCTAAGGAATTCGTAATTAGGAGTGATCATGAGTCACTCAAGCATCTTAGGGGTCAAGAGAAACTAAATAAACGACATGCCAAGTGGGTAGAGTTCATTGAGAGTTTCCCTTACGTGATTCATTACAAGAAGGGAAAGGAGAATGTAGTAGTTGATGCACTGTCTAGGAAGTTTGCTTTGGCTATCACGTTAGCATCTAGGTTGATCGGTTTTGAGAGTATTATGTCTATGTATGAGCTTGACCCTAAACTTAAGAGTGTGTATGATGCCATTACTAGTGGGCAGCGAGTTGAGAAGTATCAACGGCATGATGGGTACCTTTTTAAGAAGGGGAGAGTTTGTATACCCGAGTCCTCGTGGCGAGAGTTGTTGGTGCGTGAGGCGCATTGTGGGGGCTTGATGGGAATCTTTGGGGTAGACAAGACTTTAGATATATTAGGGGAACAGTTCCATTGGTCTAAGATGAGGCGAGATGTCGAGAGAATATGTGGAGCGTGTTTTAAGTGTAAAAGAGCTAAGTCTAGGTCTAATAATCATGGTTAGTATACTCCCTTACCCCTTCCTACTAGTCCTTGGGTAGATATCTCGATGTATTTTGTGATGGGGTTGCCGCGATCTAGGGGTGGTCATGATAGCATTTATGTGGTTGTTGATAGGTTTTCTAAGATGGCTCATTTCATTCCTCGTAAAATATGTGATGATACACAACATGTTGCTTCTTTGTTCATTGCTAATGTGTTAAAATAACATGTTGTGCCTCGAACTATTGTTAATGATAGGGATGCTAAATTTTTGAGTCACTTTTGGAAGTGTTTGTGGGGTGCTCTTGGCACCAAAATATTGTTTTCTACATCACATCATCCACAAACTGGCAGTCAAACTGAGGTTGTTAATTGCACTTTGGGAGCTCTTCTTCGAGCTTTGATCAAAGGGAAGTCCGGCTCTTGGGCTGACCGATTACCTATTTTGGAGTTTGCATATAATAGAACTGTTCATCGCATGACTAGTATTACTCTATTTGTATGTGTTTATGGTTTTAATCCTTTGATACCACTTGATCTTGCTCCTTTGCCGAGAGATGCAGTTACAAGCATTGATGGAGAAAATCAGGCAGCTGCGTTGCTTGAATTGCATGCTAAGGTGAGAAAAACATTGGAGGATGCTTATGAAAAGGTAGCGGTCAAGAAGAATAAGGGATGGAAAAGGCTGGACTTAAAGAAAGGTGACTGGATTTGGGTGCACTTTCGAAAGGAAAGATTTCTGAACCATAGGAAAAGGAAGTTGGCTCCGCGGGGAGGTGGACCATTTCAAGTGATGCAGAAGATCAATAATAATGCTTATGTCATAGATCTGCCTGATGATTATGCTGTCTCTAAGACATTCAATGTCACTAACTTGATTCCTTGTGTTGCTTTGAAATATGAAGAAGGTTCGATTTCGAGGACGAAATCTTCCCAAGAAGGGGAGGATGATGCAGGTCAACCTGATCATGATACGTTTAAACCTTCAAGACCATTCACGAGAAGTCAAGCTAAAGAGCTTCATGATGCACATTTGATGGTGAAGAAGAGCCAAGCGTTTGGCGTGATATGTTTGTTACTGTGTTGAGATTAATGTGTAGTTATGGAAGACATTAATTCTTATTTGTTTTGGAGTCCTACGTGACTACTTCTTAAACTTAGTCAAATTGTAGCCTTTTTGTTAGTTATTTGTTTCCTAGTATATTTAGATTAACTAGTTATTCTTTTCCTAGTTGATTTAGGTAAAGGCTCATTATATATAAGCCTAAACACTTCATTATTTTTGACACCTTACATCAATTTTACAAATAATTTTCGGCCAAGCCTTGTGCTTCCAACGTGTGACTTTAACTTGCCCAATTTTGGTGTAATTCAAAATTGAACTTGTTCCTTTGTTTGATCGCACAATTTGCAAGATCATCGTTATCTTGAGGGTCGTTCGTATAGTATAGGTACTCCTTGATTTCATCAAGAAGGTAAGTAGACTAGTTCCTACTTGTTGTCTTGATAATTCATAGAGCGTCTTGCTTCTATCTTTTGTTTTCTTGTTTCCGCATTTTAATATTGCATCAATAGATTCGATATTTTGAGAATTATTTGTGGATATTAACTCTAGTTTATGTATTGAATCATTTTGGATGTTTTAATTGTTACATCTATATTCACTTGTTAATGTAATCGAAAAAGGCATAACTTGTGATGTTTTAGCATTATCTTGTTGGGTGGATTCGTTGATTCTTCTTAGTAATCGAAAGAGGCTAGTTGAATTATTGTTTAGACCTTGTTAGGAGAATAATCAAAAGAGGTTCTCCCAAGGATCAATCCATTACGAAATGTTGCATATTTTCACTGAGCTTAACTTAGTTTATATTGTGAGGTTGAGACTTAATTGAGAGAGGAGTTTCTACTGAACGTTTAAACTATAATTGACTGAATTCGAGAGACTCACTTGAACCTTAGAAATGAATCAACTAGAGTTAATTCCCAAATAGTAATCTTGCACCTATCCAATCAGCCCCTATTTCCTCCCATTGATATCTTCTTTTCTTAATCTTGGTGCGATTGTCATTAGCCAATAGTATAGACTCTTAGTTAGATTTAGTTTTAAGTCACACAAACCTAAATTGTTGATCATCATGGATAGCAATTAAACTATAATATAAGAAAATACCATTTAAATCCAATCCCAATGGATACAGTATTTTCTATACTATATTTGACTAGCGAGCCTAAGTTTTGTACATCGGTTTTGCGCTCGTCACTATACGGTATCACGTCATTCATGACTTCTCATACACATTGAGATGTAGGCATAGAGATGTTTTTCCTCATGCGATTTGATAATGAAACATTTACTTGTTGAAAAGTTTTGGCAAGGAAATCACGGTTTTACAAACTTACTCATATGTTGGTGCTTTCGGTAAAAGAGGTGGGTTTTACTGTTATACTTGAAAAGCATGTCCATTTTTCCGTAAATTGTGAATGAGCTGAGCACTATATCTATGAGTTACTTCTTTTAGCACTTTTATTATGTTGTTATGAACTGTTGTTGGCTAGTGGGGTGTTGGACTCCGAACTTTGTTCCTACTCATCGCTACTTTCAACCTAAGGTTAGATTTGTTAGTTATTGAGTACATAGGTTCGGTTGTACTCATACTATATTTCTGCACCTTGCGTGCAGAAGTTGGATGTTGATGTTGCTATGCACGGCGGGAGCTCAATTTGAAGATGTACCTGTGTTCCGGTCATAATGCCTCTCGATCTTGGTAGCTTTAGAATTTTAATCTGTTCATGTATATTTCAAACAGATGATGTACTTTATATCATCCCAGCTTTTTAAATTCTAAGGGTTCGTCTGGTACGAACACAAGTAATGCAGGGATTAGTAATGCATGGATTGTAGTGCTGGGATTATTTTTTATCAAGTGTTTGGTTCATTGTATTGAAAAATAGCTTGTGTTTAGTTTAAAACTGTACAAAATCTTCTTTACAATTATACCCTTGAATATTCTTCTTTCTGTAGATAAAGAAATTTAGGAAAAGGGTTGAGGGGCGGTTTAGTAATTTTAGGGTCTTATCCAGTTATAGTTAATGCAGGAATTAGTAATCCCTTGGTGTCCTTAGTATTTAGCTAAGCCATCCTATGAGGTATAAGTAATCCATGTATTAGGTATGCATAAATTGAATTGAGCAACCAAACATTGTATTGCACGGATTAAATTTTTATACAGGGATTATTTTACTTAGTACAGCCTACTAAACGATCCCTAAATCTTAGAAGTTCATGATTTGTACTACCAGTCCTTAGGAAATGTATTAAGGTTCAAATATTTTATCATTTATTTGTCTCAATAAATCTCATTAAATTGGATAGTTGTTAATTGGCTTACCTAGCAGGTTGGGCTAGGTGCCATCACGACTAGTTAGATTTTGGGTCGTGACAAGCTAGTTTCAAAGCTCTAAGTTCATAGGTTCTACGAGTCTTGAGCAAGTGTCTACAGCGCATTTTGGATAAACTTCCCATCTTTCTTTCTTTATCGCGCGGTATTGATTCAGCTTGAAGCGTAACTCTTTGAATTCCTTCCATGCACTCATATGCACGTGTGAGTTCTCAGTATCAGTTGTGCGTCGACGACTTGTGGTTCCATGAATCAGGTGCGAGGTGTGATTTCTGTGTGTTGATGATGGACTGGAGGACTTGAGGCCGGTTTTTGATGGTAACTTGAGCACGGGGATTTCAGTTGTGTGAGTATATGCTTTTGGATTTATATGTCCTGTAGTGTCCCTATGAGTGGAATTTATGGCTCGATCAGTGGTTCGATAGCTATATGATGAAATATGATGTGATTGCGGGATATGTTCAGATGGATTGAATGTGACGAAAAGAGTTCGCTTGAGATGTAAAAAGGACTATTGGGTGCATGATTCCTATCTTGATATGATGTATAGTCCTGAGTTATGAGTGTGTTGACGGATATTCCATGTTGCTTAGTTGAGAAACGAAGTAGATTTAATGTCTTGTTGATGAGTTCAGACTCAGGAAGATTAAGCGATTGCGTAGTAGCCGTGGCTGTGAAAGGGGATAGAGAGATCTCATTTTGAGGCTAAGCAGGTGGGTTATCACCTGCGCAGTAATCTACTGATGTGTGAGCCTTATGATTTTGTGTGGAGGCTTTATTTTCTACCAGTGGCTATAGGTGTTGCGACTTGAGTTCGGATTGGTTGAGAAAGTTGACTTGATATCACAAGGATAAATGCGAGATTTGCATATGATTTGAGATATTAGATGGTTTGTGTTACATGAGTTAATGAAGGATTTAGTTGAATCTCACTGCGGTATTATGGTAATAATGGGGTATGGTTATTGTATATTATCATATGTTCTATTCCATGGCTTTGAGCCAAGTGGGGGGAGTCTGCAATCGACAATGGGATTGCATGGTTACGTGTTGTACTAGTTTCGGCCCAAGGCATACTTGTGGATCAGTTATGACTTGTAGAGGCTGGTTTTGAGGATGACTTAAGCAAGGAAATTTTTGGGTGCATGGTGTATTATACTTTATGGGTATGTGGAAATCATGGAATAATTTGAATGGTTATTCGTGAGGGATGTAGTGCGCATGGAGTAGGAATTTACTCGGTTGATTAGAGGTATGGATTACTTCTTTGGGTGTTGCCGTGCTAATTGGGCACTGGTTGTTCGGCCTGTTTGGGCAGTGCAATTGGGATTCGAGCATAGTGGATGACTCTCGAGAACGGTTTAATGGGTTCAAGATTTATATGTTGCAATTGAGAATTTTATAGATTTGTATATGGCTAGAATCTGAGATTTAAGTTTGATAGTGTCGAGACTTGTGGCGTTCCTATATCATTATGGATTCTACATTTCATCATTAGGAAGGTGAAGGAAATGATATTTGATTCACCGAAGGTCTCTCAGACTGGTGTCTCGGTTGTGGTACTTTTGGGGTGCTTAAAAGAGAATACAACAGCTTATGGACCTTAGGGTGATGTGGTTATGCTAGGATCTCTGGTGGTGAGCTTTGGGTAAGGATCATTTTATTATAGCGAGGAGGAGTATCAACTTAAGGGTAATTCAGCAGGAACTTGGAGAAATAGGGCAGCTTTATAGTAGGTTGGATCAGCCCGGAAATGGGTAGGATTGGTTCTTTGGGTACTTATGAAATGGTGAGTCTCTACAGGTGTAATGTGGCAATACTCTTGGATTTGGCGACCAGTGGGTTGGTTGAGTTAGAGATATTCAGTTCTAATGGTTTGGTTATGTGAAAAATAGGTTTTGGAGAGTTCTCGATAGTTTCTACCACGGTTTGAGATGGATATTTCCTATTGGCGGGAGGAGCATGTTGCGTATTGTCACTTTCTCCTAGGTGAGATCAAATGGTAGATTTTCGACGGACCGGATAAGCATTCTGCTTATGACATAGGGTTGATTATGAGATTCTCGTACTTTTCATATGATGGCATAATAGATGCGGTGTGTTGTGTGGGATTGAGATTTGCATGTGCAAGGTCACAGTTCATATTTGGAGGGAAGGTCATGAATTTTGGACGGCATGGACAGTTTCAGATATTTAGATGAATGTTATAACTACTTGGTAATTCCTGAGAATGGTGCGCATTTCAGAAGAAGGACAATGTGCTGACTTACAGATGCTTTGATGCAACATTAAACGCGAAACAAGAAAACAAAAGATAGAAGCAAGATGCTCTATGAATTATCAAGACAACAAGTAGGAACTAGTCTACTTACCTTCTTGATGAAATCAGGGAGTACCTATACTATACGAACGACCATCAAGATAACGATGATCTTGCAAATTATTTGATCGAACAAAGGAACAAGTTCAATTTTGAATCACACCAAAATTGGACAAGTTAAAGTCACACGTTTGGAAGCACAAAAGGCTTGGCCGAAATTTCTTTGTAAAATTGATGTAAGGTTCCAAAAATAATGAAGTGTTTAGGCTTATATAGAATGAGCCTTTACCTAAATCAACTAGGAAAAGAATAACTAGTTAACCTAAATCAACTAGGAAACAGATAACTAACAAAAAGGCCACAATTTGGCTAAGTTTAAGAAGTAGTCACGCAGGACTCCAAAACAAGTAAGAATTAATGTCTTCCATAACTACACAATAATCTCAACACAGTAACAAACATCACACGCCAAACGCTTGGCTCTTTTTCACCATTAAATGTGCATCATGAATCACTTTAGCTTGACTTCTCGTGAATGGTGTTGAAGGTTCAAACATATCATGATCAGGTTGACCTGCATCATCCTCCCCTTCTTGGAAGATTTCGTCCTCGAAATCGAACCTTCTTCATATTTTAAAACAACACAAGGAGTCAAGTCAGCGACTCTGAATGTCTTAGAAATAGAATAATCATCAGGCAGATCTATGACATATGCATTGTTGTTGATCTTCTGCAACACTTGAAATGGTCCATCTCCATGCGGAGCCAACTTCCCTTTCCTACGGTTCGGAAATATTTCCTTTAGGAAGTGCACCCAAACCCAGTCACCTTTCTTTAAGTCCAGCTTTTTCCTTCCTTTATTTTTCTTGACCGCTTCCTTTTCCTATGCATCCTCCATAGTTTTCCTCACATTATCATGCAATTCGAGCAACGCAGCTGCCCGGTTTTATCCATCAACGCTAATAACAGCATCTCTCGGCAAAGGAACAAGATCAAGTGGTATCAAAGGATTAAAACCATAAACACATTCAAATTGAGAAATGCTAGTCATGCGATGAACAATTCTATTATACGCAAACTCCATAATAGGTAATCTGTCAGCCCAAGTGCCAGACTTCCCTTTGGTCAAAACTCGAAGAAGAGCTTCCAAAGGGCGATTAACAACCTCAGTTTGACCGTCAGTCTGTGGATGATGTGATGTAGAAACCAACAGTTTGGTGCCAAGAGAACCCAACAAACACTTCCAAAAGTGACTCAAAAACTTAGTATCCCTATCACTAACAATAGTTCGAGGCACACTATGCAACTTTAATACATTAGCAATGAACAAAGAAGGAACATGTTGTGCATCATCACATTTTTTACAAGGAATAAGATGAGCCATCTTAGAAAACCTATCAACAACCACATAAATGATATCATGACCACTCCTTGATCGCGGTAGCCCCATCACAATATCCATCGAGATATCTACCCAAGGACTAGTAGGAACGGGTAAGGGAGTATACAAACCATGATTATTAGACCTAGACTTAGCTCTTTTACACTCAAAACACGCTCAAAATATTCTCTCGACATCTCGCCTCATCTTAGGCCAATGGAACTATTCCCCTAATATAGCTAAAGTCTTGTCTACCCCAAAGTGTCCCATCAAGCCCCCATAATGCGCCTCACGCACCAACAACTCTCGCCACGAGGACTCGGGTATACAAACTCTCCCCTTCTTAAAAAGGTACCCATCATGCAGTTGATACTTCTCAACTCGCTGCCCACTAGTAATGGAATCATACACACTCTTAAGTTTAGGGTCATGCTCATACATAGACTTAATACTCTCAACACCCATCAACCTAGATGCTAACGTGATAGCCAAAGAAAATTTCCTAGATAGTGCGTCAGCTACTACATTCTCCTTTTCCTTCTTGTATTTAATCACGTAAGGGAAACTCTCAATGAACTCTACCCACTTGGCATGTCGTTTATTTAGTTTCTCTTGACTCCTAAGATGTTTGAGTGACTCATGAACATTCATAATTACGAATTCCTTAGGCCACAGGTAATATTGCCAATGAGCTAAAGCTCTCACGAGTGCATGCAACTCTTTGTCGTACGTAGAGTAATTCAAGGCAGACCCCTTCAACTTCTCACTAAAATAGGCAATAGGCTTCCCATCTTGCATAAGAACACCTCCAATTTTCACCCCCGAGGCATCACACTCAATTTCAAACGCCTTACTAAAATCAGGTAATTGTAACAACGGGGCAGAACTAAGCCTACGTTTCAACTCTTGGAAGGCACCCTTTTGCGGCTCCCCCCACGTAAAAGGCGTGTCTTTTCTCACCAACTCCATGAGTGGTGCTGCTATGGTGCCAAAGTCTTTAACAAAGCGCTTGTAGAAACTAGCTAGTCCATGGAAAGTTCTAACATGTGAAACAGTAGTAGGAGTAGGCCAGCCTCTAATAGCTTCTACCTTAGATTCATCTACTTCAACACCATTAACACTTACAACAAATCCAAGAAATACAACTTTCTCAACAAAAAAGGCATACTTCTTGTAATTAACATATAACTTTTCGGCTTTTAATACTTCAAACACTTGCCTTAAGTGATCAACATGGTCATCTAAACTTCTACTACAAATTAGGATATCATCAAAGTAGACAACCGCAAACTTATTAAGAAACGGTTTAAGCACATGATTCATTAATCGCATGAACGTACTAGGTGTGTTGGAGAGACCAAAAGACATCACCAACCATTCATATAGACCAAACTTAGTCTTGAATGCAATTTTCCACTCATCACCCGGTTTCATACGGATTTGGTGGTAACCGGACCTAAGATCAAGAAAACACACTTGAACCACATAACTCATCTAGCATGTCGTCTAACCTAGGGATTTGATAATGATACTTTACCGTTATCTTGTTGACGGCTCGGTAATCAACACACATCCTCTAGGTGTCGTCTTCTTTGGAACCAAGATCAAAGATCACGAGTACGGCACACGGACTTAGACTCTCTCAAACTAGCCCCTTAGTTAATAGCTCATCCACTTGTCGTTGCAACTCCTTAGTATCATGTGGATTGCTTCCATATGTGGGTTTGTTCAGAATTTGTGACCCCGGAACAATGTCAATTTGGTGTTCTATCCCCTCAATGGAGGTAGTCCACTCGGCATCTCCTAGGGAAACATGTCCCTATATTCCTGCAAAACATCACTAACAACACTAGGCAAGGGGTGAACGTTAGTAGAAACTTCATCGTCATACTCAACCTCACAAACAGAACCATTATGTTAAGGTCTTAAGATAGAACCATCACTTGTTCTTTCCCCAGCATTCTTCCAAGTACCAGCGGTTCTTTCAAGGTTCTCCACTCGGATACTAAGTGCCTTTACTTCAGCCCATAGCTCGGCTAAAGTATTGTTGGTTACAGCCTTTTCTCCTTCCATAGCCATGTACCTACAAAAGAAACAAGACTGGAGAATGTGTTAAGGTTAGTAAAAAATACACTATCTCACTTTTTCGAATGACTCTCGGGTTCACTCGAATTTTGGGGTAGGATTTCACACTTGTCTTCAAATTGGCTTCCTCTAATTGACTAAGTTCCTTAGCGACCTTTCAAGTTCACAAGATCAATAGTTTTCTTCGGGGTGAGTGAAATTATGTGACACGATAGGCGGACAGCTTTTTAAGTGAGCACAAGAAGCCAAGAATTATTTACGAAAGTGAAAATTCTGAGTTTTAGCACGAGGTCCTACAAGCTCAAACATTAGTGATTAGTTAAGTAGGAAATTAAGTAAGAATTACTAATTAGAAGTAGTGTAATTAAGAAAGAATTTCGAAATTAGTGGAAGGAGGAAGTTTAGAAGCTTTCCCACTTTAGTTCGGAGAAGACCAACCCTCTCTCCTTAGCCCTTAGGATCCCCCCCCCCTTTTCCAACACAAATTCGCCCTTCTCCCTTTTGGATTGGGAGTTGTTTCCTCCTTGGACAAGAATTAGGGTTTCCTATTCTCCTCCTTTCTCCTCCCCAAATTCGGCCTTCCTTACACCTTTAGGCCCTCTTCCACGTTTTCAACAATACCTTTTCAAGAACAATAAATTAAAGTTCAAGAACTTCAAGAATTCAAGGAAATCTTGTAATGAACATTTGAGGATTCAAGAACCTCTTCAAGAACAACATAAAACTCTTCAAGAACTTTAATTTTAACTCCAAGAACTGCAAGATTTTCAAGATTCAATCGTGCACCTTCAAGATTTTCAACTAGAGTTTCGTAGATTTCAAGATTATCGGTTTCTAACGATCAAGAACTTCAAGTATCGGTTCAAGAACGTTTCTTTAACAATCAGTCTTAAAGACTTCAATCCCTAGATGATTTAACAACTGCAATCAACAACAATTCTCGGTTTTTCTCTTCTTTTTCTTTTTTGTCACGTTTTTTCTTCCTCTTTTTTTTTTTTTATCAAAAACGAAATTAAAGATAAAGAACCTAAAACTAAGGCACGAAGAACAGGATTGGGATTGTACAAACAAACCCGTTCAAAGCTCTGATACCAACTGATGCAATATTAAAAGCGGAAACAAGAAAACAAAAGATAGAAGCAAGACGCTCTATGAATTATCAAGACAACAAGTAGGAACTAGTCTACTTACCTTCTTGCTGAAATCAAGGAGTACCTATACTATACGAACGACCCTCAAGATAACGATGATCTTGCAAATTGGTCGATCAAACAAAGGAACAAGTTCAATTTTGAATCACACCAAAATTGGACAAGTTAAAGTCACACGTCTAGAAGCACAAAAGGCTTGGCCAAAATTTTTTTGTAAAATTGATGTAAGGTTCCAAAAATAATAAAGTGTTTACGCTTATATATAATGAGCCTTTACCTAAATCAACTAGGAAAAGAATAACTAGTTAACCTAAATCAACTAGGAAACAGATAACTATCAAAAAGGCCACAATCTAGCTAAGTTTAAGAAGTAGTCACGCAGGACTCCAAAACAAGTAAGAATTAATGTCTTCCATAACTACACAATAATCTCAACACAGTAACAAACATCACACACCAAACGCTTGGCTCTTTTTCACCATCAAATGTGCATCATGAAGCTCTTTAGCAAGACTTCTCCTGAATGGTCTTAAAGGTTTAAACGTATCATGATCAGGTTGGCCTGCATCATGCTTCATTGGTATTGCGCTACTCGCCTGGTTGATTACTGCTTATGTTCAAAATTTTTCTACGTGGCACGGAACAATTATAATAATATCTCTTGTGGGGAAGATTGTTGATGCAATATAAACGGAAGTTGCTCCGATACCAATTGATGCAATATTAAATGCGGAAACAAGAAAACAAAGGATAGAAGCAAGACGCTCTATGAATTATCAAGACAACAAGTAGGAACTAGTCTACTTACCTTCTTGATGAAATCAAGGAGTACCTATGCTATACAAACAACCCTCAAGATAACGATGATCTAGCAAATTGTTCGATCAAACAAAGGAACAAGTTCAATTATGAATCACACCAAAATTAGACAAGTTAATTCACACGATTTTGGGAGCAATGTGCTACCGTTTTTTGATTGAAAATAATATAAAAAAAGGTATCATAATAATGAAGTATTTAGGCTTATATAGAATGAGCCTTTACCTAACAGAACTAGGAAAAGAATAACTAGTTAACCTAAATCAACTAGGAAACAACTAATTAACAAAAATGCCACAATTTGTCTAAAATTAAGAAGTAGTCACGCAGGACTCCAAAACAAACAAGAATTAATGTCTTCCATAACTACACAATAATCTCAACTTAGTAATAAGCATCACACGCCAAACGCAAACATCACATGCCAAACGCTAGGCTCTTCGTCACCATCAAGTGTGTATCATGAAGCTCTTTAGCTTGACTTCTCGTGAATGGTCTTGAAGGTTTTAACGTATCATGATCAGGTTGACCTGCATCAATTGTGTAAGAGAGATGTGTTAATCATTCGGGTGGTGGAGTTGGGATCGGCTATGGTGATTCATGTGTTCTATGGACTTGGGGACTGGGAGTTCTCGGAAACAGATTATTTTGGGGTTGCGCACTGTGAAGATGTGGCCAAAGTTGGCTATATGGTAGCACGTACTATGGTTAGTAAAGATGGACTTTTGGAAGGCTATTTATCCAATTGGGAATGACCGAAGTTGATTTGGAGGCTCGTTGATAGGCCTAATGAGGATATGTATTCTAGACCGGGTTGGATTAGTTGACTCTATACTGCTATATTTGAGCGATGTGCCATTCGGTTAGAATTGATCTTATTTGTTTCTGATATGTTCTATGAGTTACTCTTCAATGATACTAGGGGCAGTGATTTGTTGGTTATACACACACATGGTGCGGTTCTGTTTGGGTCTTGTGGAAAAATTTGAGCGAAATGGTTATTGGGGTGTTGAATGGTTGATTGCGCCTTGGTTATGGTCTTTTCGGGCTGTGGTATATGGTGTTATTTGCTTCTCCATGGTTATAGTCATGCACTTGTCTACTGGGTGTCGAATTGCTCATGGTTGTTGATTTTGAACATTGGGGCTAGAGGTATTTCATACGGATCGGTGTTTGGATGGGCCACATATTGCAGCTGATGAGACATGATCCTTTGTGTTAGATTTGTGTGTTTCGGTCCTACTATGCATGATGGACTCATGGTATTGCGGTGGTGGTGGTGCTTGTTGAACTTGCGAGATGGTTCTCTCATTTGAGTCGTTTTCCATTTTTGGGCACATATGAATTATTGCATATTGGTTCACGGATTGCACAATTTTTGGCTTAAGGTTGTATTGGTGTGGCATGTCAGTAGCGCAATTGTATTTGATAAGACGAAGTCGTCGGACCTAACATGGGTGCTATCGGATCTGATTGCGGTATATTTGGAAGGATAATATTGGAAATCGTCTTAAAACTTGGCAATAGTCCTTGTGGAAGGAGAGGGAGATCCATGACTTGTTGATCTGATGAATGATTATGAGTCTCTGCGTGTTTCTTTCCTCATTGGCAGTATACGAAAGTTTTACAACTGGATTTTGATTGATATGACATTTATTACCGGTATTTGGTTGTTTTGAGCAGCTACTGTGATTGAAAATTTTGCTACGAGTATGCGAGTCATGTGGTATGTCATGCGATTACATCTTGGGTTATGGTTATGGCTTGACACAACTTGTTCAGACTTATATAGTGTGTAAACGCGAGGTTCGGGTCTTTTGGGAAATTCCGGATGTTAGAAATTGGATTATCTGGGTTACGGGCTAAGGTTGAAGTAATGATCTTCAGGTATGCTGTGTTGTCGGGCCTACATGGAATAGGTTGATATGGGACCACCCCTGGGTATGTGCATGGTAAGGTTACACGGCGATTTGATGGCTTTGGAACGTCACGTTTGAGGATGAACGTATATTTAAGAGGGGGAGGATGCAACAACCCGTCTGGTCATTTTGAGTATTTGCATTTCGCTCGGTAGTTTGAGGACATGAGTAGCTTCATAAGATGTATTATGACGTGTGTGAATCGCCGGCGTTGGATTTTAGGTGTTTCTGAATTAGTTTGGGTGAGTGAATTTCATAGTTGAAACTTTAAGTTGAAGAGTTGATCAAGTTTGTTTTTTTTTGTATTCGAACTCGGATCGAAGTTTTGATGATCCCATTAGGTTCGAATGGTGATTTTGGACAGGGGCATGTGCCCGGATTTGCATTTGGATAATTCTAGAAGGTTTCAGCACTAATTGGCGAAATTGGATATTTTTAGGTTTGAAAATGCTCATAGGTTTGATTGAGGTTTGACTTTATTGATTATTGGGGTCAGACTTTGATTCTGGAAGTTATAGTAGGTCTGTTATGTCGTTTATGACTTATGTGCCAAATTTGAGATCAATCCGAGGTGTTTAGGCTTGTTCTCCGTTAGTTTTGAATTTAAAAGTTCATTAACTTCATTAAGTCGATTTTAGATGCGATTTATGATTTTGATGTTTTTAAGTGAGATTTGAAACATTGAGTAGGTCTATGTTATGATTTGAAACCTGCCTGCAAAATTCGGGGTCATTTGGAGTCGGTTTGATAGCATTCGGACGCTTGGTTGCAATTCTAGAAATTCTTGAGTTCTCCCTTAATATTTGATGCGTGTTGATGTGCGATTAATGGTTTCGGGTATTATTTTGGTGAATTGATCGCGCGAGCAAGTTCTCATGATGTTTCTAGACTTGTGTGGATGTTTGGAGTGGAGCCCCGAGGGCTCGGCTGAGTTTCGGGGTGGTTTCGGACCATTTTTAGGCTTATTTTAGTTGCTGATTTTTGGCTACAGGCGTATGCATCGCGGTCGTGAAGAGAATTGTAGTTTGGGGCCTTGTGAATCGCGATTGGAAAAGCATTTTCGGGATCGCATAGTAGAAATTTCTGCTGCACAGGGTTGACTTTGGAAGCTTATATCTTGCGATCTATACGGAATTTGGAAATAATCCAAACATGAAATTTGTAGCCCCTGATGTCTAGTTTTCCGAAAATCAACCATTTGTTATTTTGAGTTTTGTATAAAGAGTTACGACCATTAAGCTAGAGGTTGTCTGGGAAGAGTTTGGAAATCGCTTTTGAAGAATTTGTTCATCGCGATCGCGAAGGGATGTCCGCGATCGTGAAGAAGGAAGCCTAGGCAGTGGATTTAATGACCAATTTCGGACCTTTGAGCCATTTATCCATATTTATAGTTGGGGACCTCGGGATTTAGCAATTTTTTAGGCGATTTTTATCACATGGATTGGGGTAAGTATTCTCTACTCGGTTTCAATTTTATTTCATGAATCTATCTTCATTTTTTGGCGTTTAATTGAGGACTTTAAGAGAGAAATTGGGGTATTTTGTCTAAAGTTTCATAGAGTTAATTTTTTGAGTTTTGAACATCGAGTCAAAGTCGGATTTTAGTGAAACTTGTATGGTTAGACTCGTAATTGAATGGGTTGTCGGATTTTGTGAGTTTTGTCGGGTTCCGAGGTGCGAGCCCGGGTTTGACTTTTTGGTTGACTGTGGGCTTCTGATTAAAGATTCACCCTTTATCATTTGGAATAATTTCATTAGGCTTTATTTTGACGTATTTGAGTATGAACGTGATATGTGTTTGGTGTTGAGGTAACACACATGCAAGATGACGGGCGTATGGGCCGTGCACCATGTGAATTGTGATTCAGTTATTTTTGTGGTACTGCGTAGTTTCATAATCTTATCTGTAACCCTGAAATCTCTACGTGCTAGAGTAAATAAGCTGTGATCCATGTTAGAAATCACGATTAGGCCACATGCTGGCACTGTTTGGACCCGCAGAGGTTGTGTTACATGTTTAATTAATTGCTTAATTTGAATTTTATACTAAGTCACAACTATTATTTGCATATTATATCTCAGTCTTTGTTGCCCTTTATTTATACATCATATCATCATTGTTTGGGTTGATTATCATGATTCTTGTGAGCCCGAGAGACTAGAGAGATTGATGATTGAGTGAGGCCGAGGGCCTGATTGTGAGGATATTTACGGGATCGAGCTACACGCCGTAACATGTTTATATTATTCATGCCATGATTGTCTTATTATAGTGCTTGGGCTGGAACTGCTCTTCCGGATTCTGCACATCCACAGTGGCGGCAGGTACCTATTGAGTGCGAGTGCGAGTGCCGAGCACAAGTGCCAAGCGATTGGGAGGATTGAGTGACTGTGAAGAATGAGTGATTGGGAGGACCGAGTGACTAGGAGGCCTGAGTGGATTGGTACTCTAAGAGTATGCATATGGTTATTCACTATGTGTTATTGCATTCGATATGCACACTTGACATACATGTATAGAGATGCATTTTCCTCATGTTGTACAGTATCACATCATTCATGACCAATGTTGTAAATAGCATGAAGCGAGAAAAAGCGACAAGCCCCTTTTTTCTTAAAGCGAGAAGCGAGAAATGAAGCGCTCGCTTTTTTGAATTGAAGCAGAATTTAAAAAAAAAAACTAAAATAAATACTGCATGGTCAATGAAGAAGAAGATGAAGAGGAGAATGACAATAAATGAATATTGCATAGACAACTAAGAATAAATGACATGAAAAAAAATAGTAGTAAGTATGCCAAAAAATGGCAGTATAACTGGAATGAAAAATGGGCAGCATTTCGCTACAACTTATCACTGAAACAGAGAAATAAAATGAAGAAGAAGAAGAAGAAAGAGGAGAATGAGAAAAAGAAGAACGAAAGGGAAAAAATATTTCACCAACATTTCGCTGTTATTTGGATAATGAAACAGTGAAAGAAAAAGAGAACGAAGAAGAAGAAGGAGAGGAGGAAGAAGAAGAAGAAGAAGAAGAAGAAGAAGAAGAAATCACATACCTGGGACTAAACTTGATGATCAATGTTAAAAAAAAGAGCCTTGTTGATTAATTAACGTTGGCAGCCAAATTATAAAGAGAAGCGCTCGCCTCTGTCACTTTGTTCGCTTCCTCGCTGCTCGCTTTTTCAGGGGAAGCGATTGCGTTTGTGTACCTGATATGCTTCAAATCAAAGAAGCGCCAGAGGCCTCGCTTCATATCGGTTCTCGCTTTAACAGAGGAAGCGGTCGCTTTTAACAACACTGTTCATGACTTCTCATGCACATTGATATGTAGGCATAGAGATGTACATTCCTCATGCCATTTGATAATGAAACATTTACTTGTTGAAAAGTCTTGGCAAGGAAATCACGGCTTTACAAACTTACTAATATTTTGGTGCTTGCGGTAATACATATGGGTTTTACTATTATACTTGAAAAGAATGCCCATTTTTTCGTAAATTGTGAACGAGCTGAGAACTATGTCTCTGAGTTACTTGTTTTAGCACTTTTATTATATTGTTATGAACTGTTGTTGGCTATTGGTTCTAGTCTCCAACCTTTGTTCCAGCTCGTCACTACTTTCAACCAAAGGTTATGTTTGTTACTTATTGAGTATATGGGGTTGGTTGTACTCATACTACACTTTTACACCTGCGTGCAAATGTTGGATGCTGATGTCGCTGTGCACGACGGGAGCTAGATTTGGAGATGTACCTGCGTTTCGGTCATAGCTGCTTCTCGATCTTTTTAGCTTTAGAATTTTAATCTGTTCATGTATATTTAAGACATATGATGTACTTTATTTCATACCAGCTTTGTAAATTCTTAATCTTAGAAGCTTATGATTTGTACTACCAGTCCTTAGGAAAAATATTAAGGTTCAGTTATTTTATCATTTATTTGTCTCAATAAATCTCATTAAACTGGATAGATGTAATTAGCTTACCTAGCGGGTTGGTTTAGGTACTATCACGATTAGTTGGATTTTGGGTCGTGACAAGTTGGTTTCAGAGCTCTAGTTCATAGGTTCTACGAGTCATGAGCAACTGTCTAGTATAGTCTTGCAGATCGGTATGATGATGTCCATACCTATCTTCAAGAGGCTACAAGGCATTTAGGATAAACTTCCATCTCTCTTTCCTTATCGTGCGACATTGATTCAGCTTGAAGCATAACTCATTGAATTCCTTCCATGCACTTGTATACACATTTGAGCGCTCAGCATCAGCTGTGTGTCGGCGGCTTGTGATTCCATGGATGTGGTGCGAGATGTGATTTATG
Organism: Nicotiana obtusifolia; assembly: GCA_002018475.1. Classification (NCBI taxonomy): domain Eukaryota; kingdom Viridiplantae; phylum Streptophyta; class Magnoliopsida; order Solanales; family Solanaceae; genus Nicotiana; species Nicotiana obtusifolia. The sequence continues at coordinate 22,577 of MCJB01042347.1, forward strand.
TGTGTTGATGATGGCTGGAGGACTTGAAGCCGAATTTTGATGGTATCTTGAGCACGGGGATTTCATTTGTGTGAGTATATGCTTTTGGATTTATATGTCCGGTAGTGTCCCTAGGAGTGGAATTTATGGCTCGGTGAATGGTTGGATGGCTATATGATGAAATATGATGTGACTTCAGGATGTGTTCAGATGTTTTGAATGTGACGAAAGAGTTCACTTGAGATGTAAAAAGGACTATTGGGTGCATGATTCCTATCTTGATATGATGTATAGTCCTGAATTATGAGTGTGTTGACGTATCTTTCGTGTTGTTTAATTGAGGAACGAAGTAGATTTTCATGTCTTTTTTGATGAGTTCAGACTCAGGAAGATTAAGCGACTGCGTAGTAGATGTGGCTGTGAAAGGGGATAGAGAGATGTTAGTTTGAGGCTAAGCAGGTGGGTTATCACCTGTGAGGTAATCTATAGATGTGTGACCCTTATGATGTTGTGTGGATGTTTTCTTTTATACTAGTGGGTATAGGTGTTGCGACTTGAATTCGAATTGGTTAAGAAAGTTGACCTAACTATCACGAGGATGAGTGAGAGATTTGCAGATGATTTGAGATATTAGATGGTTTGTGTTACACGAGTTTATGAAGGATTTAGTTGAATCTCATTGCGATATTATGGTAATAATGGGGTATGGTTATTGTAAGTTATCAAATGTTCTATTTCGTGGCTTTGAGCCAAGTGGGGGAGTCTGCTATCAACGATTAGATTGCATGGTTACATGTTGTGTGGGTTTCGGCTTGAGGCATACTTGTTGATCGGTTATGACTAGTAGAGGCTAGTTTTGAGGATGACTTAAGCAAGGAAATTTTTGGGTGCATGGTTTATTATACTTTATGGGTATGTGGAAATCTTGGAATGATTTGAATGGATGTAGTGCGCATGGAGTAGGAATTTACTCGGTTGTTTATAGGCGTGGACTACTTCTTTGGGTGTTGTAGTGCTAATGGGGCACAGGTCCTTTGTCCTATTTGGGAGGTGCAATTGGTATTCGAGCAGAGTGGATGACTCTCGAGAAGGGCCTAATGGGTTCAAGATTAATATGCAGCAATTGAGAATTTTGCGAATTTGTATATGGCTAAAATCTGAGATTTAAGTTGGATTGTGTCGAGACGTGTGGAATTCCTATGTCATTATGGATTCTACGTTTCAGCATCAGGAAGGTGAAGGAGACGACATTAGATTCACAGAAGGTCTCTTCAGAATGGGTGTCTTGGTTGTGGTACTTTGGGGTGCTTAAAAGGGAATACAACGACTTATGGACTTTAGGGCGTTGTGGTTATGCTAAGATCTCTGGTGGTGAGCTTTGAAGTAAGGATCGTGGTATTATGAGGAGGAGGAGTGTCAACTTGAGGGTAATTCGGAAGGAACTCGGTGAAATAGGGCAGCTTGATAGTAGGTTGGATCAGCACGGTAATGGGTATGATTGGTTCTTTGGGTACTTATAAAGTTGTGAGTCTCTACAGGTGTTTTTGGCTATACTCTTGGATTTGGTAACCTACGTAGCTTGGTTAAGTTAGAGATATTCAGTTTTGATGGTTTGGTTATGTGCAAATGGGTTTCGTTGAGTTCTCGATAGTTTCTATCACGGTTTGAGATAGATATTTCCTATTTGCGAGAGGAGCATATAGCGTATTATGATTTTCTCCTATGTGAGATCAAATGGAAGGTTTCCAACTAATCAGGTAGGTATTCTGCTTGTGACAAAGAGTTGATTATGAGATTCTCGTACTTTTCATATGATGGAATATAGATGCGGCGTGTTGTGTGGGATTGAGATTTGCATGTGCAAGGTCATTGTTCATATTTGGAGGGAAGTTCATGAATTTCGGATGGCATGTATAGTTTCAGATAATTAGATGAATGTTATAACTACTTGGCAATTCCTGAGAATGGTTCGCATTTTAAAAGGTTCACTGTGTGTTGACTTACAAATGCTTCATTAGTAGTGCGATACTCGCCTAGTTGATCGACTATTGATGTCCAAATTTTGCTATGTGGAACAAAAGAATTATATCTCTCGTGGGGATGATTGTGGTTAAGAGATGTGTTAATCATTCGCGTGGTGGAGTTGGGATCGGCTATGGAGATTGATGTGTTCTATGGATATGGGGACTGGGAGTTCTCGGAAATAGATTGTTTTGGGGTTGCGCACAGTGAAGATGTGGCAAAAGTTAGCTATATGGTAGCACGTACTATGGTTAGTCATGATGGACTATTGGAAGGTTATTTATCCAATTGGGGTACGATCGAAGTTGATTTAGGGGCTCATTGGTAGGCCTAATGAGGATGTGTATTCTACACCGGGTCGTATTGGTTGACTCCGTACTGCTATAGTTGAGGGATGTGCCATTCGGTTAGAATTGATCTTATTTGTATCTAATATGTTCTATGAGTTACTCTTCTATGATAGGAGGGGTGGTGATTTGTTGGTTATACGCACACATGGTGCAGTTCCGTTTGGGTCTTGTAACGGAATGGTTATTGGGGTGTTGAATGGTTGATTGCGCCCTTGGTTATGGTCTTTTAGGGCTGCGGTATATGGTGTTATTTGCTTCACCATGGTTATAGTCATGCATTTGTGTACTGGGTGTCGAATTGCTTATGGTGGTTGATTTTGAACATTAGGACTGGAGGTATTTCATATGTATCAGTGTTTGGATAGGTCACGTATTATAGCTGAGTTATGATGAGACATGATCCTTTGTGTTAGATTCGTGTGTTTCGGTCCTACTATGTATGATGGGCTCATGGCATTATAGTGTGGTGATACTTGTTGAACTTACAGGATGGTTCTCTCATTGAGTCATTTTCCATTTTTGGCACATTTGAATTGTTGCGTATTGGTTCATGGATAGCACAGTTTGTGGCTTAAGGTTGTATTGGTGTGGCATGTCAGTAGGGCGGCTGTATTTGATAAGACGAAGTCGTCGGACCTGGGATGGGTGCTATCGGATGTGATTGCGGTATATTTGGAAGGATAATATCGGAAGTCGGCTTAGAAATTGGCTATACTTCTTGTCGAAGGAGAGGGAGCTCCATGACTTGTTGATCTGATGAATGGTTATGTGTTTCTACGTGTTTCTTTCATCATCGGCAGTGTACGAAGGTTTTAGAATGGGTTTTTTTATTGATATGAGGTTTATTACCGATATTGGGTTGTTTTGAGCAGCTATTGTGACCGGAAACTTTACTACAAATATGCGAGTCGTGTTGTATGTCATGTGATTACATCTTGGGTTATGGATATGGCTTGATACAGCTTGTTCAGACTTATACAGTGTATAGATGTGAGGTTCAGGTCTTTTAGGAAATTTCGGATGTTGGAAATTGGATTCTATGGTTTGCGGGCTAAGGTTGAAGTAATGATCTTAAGTTATGTTGTGTTATCGGGCCTATATGGAATAGGGTGACATGGGATCACCCCCGGATATGTGCATGGTAAGGTTACACAGGCGATTTGATGGCTATGGAACGACTCTTGGCACGTTCGAGGATGAACGAATATTTAAGAGGGGGAGGATGTAACGACCCAACCAGTCATTTTGAGTATTTGCAGTTCACTCGGTAATTTGAGGGCATGAGTAGTTTCATATGATATATTATGACGTGTGTGAATCATCAGCATTGGTTTTCAGGTGTTTCTGAATTAGTTTGGGAGAATGAACTTCATAGTTGAAGCTTTAAGTTGAAGAGTTGACCAAGTTTGATTTTTTAGTATTCGACCTCGGATCGGAGTTTTGATGATTCCGTTTGATCCGGATGGTGATTTTGGACACGGGCGTATGCCCGGATTTGCATTTTGATAATTCTAGAAGGTTTCGGCACTAATTCGAGAAAGTTGGATATTTTAAGGTCGGAAAATGCTCATAGGTTTGAGTAAGGTTTTACTTTATTGATATCGGGATCGGATTTCGATTCCGGAAGTTATAGTAGGTCCGTTATATCGTTTATGACTTGTGTGCCAAATTTGAGATAAATTCGAGGTGTTTAGTATTGTTCGCCGTTAGTTTTGAATTTGAAAGTTCATTAACTTCATTTAGTCGATATTAGATGTGATTTGTTATTTTGAAGTTGTTAAGTGAAATTTGAACCATCGAGTAGGTCTTTGTTATGATTTAAAACCTGCCTGCAAAAATCGGGGTCATTTGGAGTCGGTTTGATAGCATTACGCTTGGTTCCAATTCTAGAAATTCTTGAGTTCTCCCTTAATATTTGATGCGTGTTGATGTGAGATTTATGGTTTCGGGCATAATTCATCGCGCGAGCAAGTTCGCATGATGCTTCTAGACTTGTGTGGATATTTGGAGTGGAGCCCCGAGGGATCGGGTGAGTTTCGGGATGGTTTAGGACCATTTTTAGTTGCTGATTTTTGGCTACAGGCTTGTGCATTGCAGTCGCCGACATTTGGTCGCGTTCGCGAAGAGAAAATTGCAGTTTGGGGCCTTGTGAATCGCGATTGGAAAAGCCTTTTCGCGATCGCATAGGAGAAATTTCTGCTGCACAGGGCTGAATTTGGAAGCTTATATCTTGCAATCTATAAGGAATTTGGAAATAATCCAAACATGAAATTTGTAGCCCTTGATGTCTAGTTTTCCGAAAATCAAATAATTTGTTATTTTGAGTTTTGTATAAAGAGTTACAACCATTAAGCTAGAGGTTGTCTGGAAAGAGTTTAGAAATCACTTTTGAAGAATTTGTTCATCGAGATCGCGAAGGGATGTCCGCGATCGCGAAGAAGGAAGCCTAGGCAGTGGATTTAATGACCAATTTCGGTCCTTTGAGCCATTTATCCATATTTACAGTTGGGGACCTCGGGATTTAGCAATTTTTTAGGCGATTTTCATCACATGGATTGGGGTAAGTATTCTCTACTCGGTTTCAATTTTATTTCATGAATCTATCTTCATTTTTGGCGTTTAATTGAGGACTTTAAGAGAGAAATTGGGGTATTTTGTCTAAAGTTTCATAGAGTTAATTTTTTGAGTTTTGAACATCGAGTCAAAGTCGGATTTTAGTGAAACTTGTATGGTTAGACTCGTAATTGAATGGGTTGTCGGATTTTGTGAGTTTTGTCGGGTTCCGAGGTGTGGGCCCGGATTTGACTTTTTGGTTGACTGTGGGCTTCTGATTAAAGATTCACCCTTTATCATTTGGAATAATTTCATTAGGCTTTATTTGACGTATTTGAGTTTCTTTTGGCTAGTTTCAAGCCGTTCGGAGGTCGGTGCATGCGGGATGGCACTTTTGAGGGATCGTTTGGCTTGCTCGATGTTTGATTTGGCTCGTTCAAGGTAAGTAACGCTTCTAAACTTGGTGCTGAGGGTATGAACCCCTGAATATACGTGATATGTGTCTGGTGTTGAGGTGATGCACATGCTAGGTGATGGGCGTGTGGGCGTGCACTGTGTGAATTGTGATTCAGTTATCTCTGTGGTACTGCATAGTTACCTAATCTTATCCGTAACCCTGAAATCTCAACGTGCTAGAGTAATTGAGTTGTGATCCATGTTAGAATTAATTGCTTAATTTGAAATTTATACTCAGTCACAACTATTATTTGCATATCATATCTTAGTCTCTGTTGTCCTTTATTTATACATCATATCATCACTATTTGGGCTGATTATCATGATTCTTGTTAGCCCGAGAGATTGGACAGATTGATGACTGAGTGAGGCTGAGAGCCTGATTGTGAGGATATTTAAAGGATCGGGCTGCATGTCATAGCATGTTTATTTAATTCCTGCCATGATTGGCTTATTATAGCGCTTAGGATGGAATTGCCCCTCCGGAGTCTGCACATCCACAGTGGGCGCATGTACCTATTGAGTGCGAGTGCTGAGCGCAAGTGCCTAGTGATTGGGAGGATTGAGTGACTGTGAGGACTGAGTGATTAGGAGGACCGAGTGACTGGGAGGACTGAGTAGATTGATACTCTGAGAGTATGCTTATGGTTATTCACTATGTTGTATTGCATTTGATATGCACACTTGACATACAGGCATAGAAATGCATTTTTCTCATGTTTTATGGAATCACGTCATTCATAACTTCTCATACACATTGACATGTAGGCATAGAGATGTACTTTACTAGTTGAAAAGTTTTTTGCAAGGAAATCTACGATTTTACAAACTTACTCTTATTTTGGTGCTTTCGGTAAAAGATGTGGGTTTTACTGTTATACTTGAAAAGCATACTCATTTTTTCGTAAATTGTAAATAAGCTGTGCACTATATCTCTGAGTTACTTCTTTTAGCACTTTTATTATGTTGTTATGGACTGTTGTTGGCTATTGGTGTTGGACTCCGACCTTTGTTCCTGCTCATCACTACTTTCAACCTAAGGTTATGTTTGTTACTTATTGAGTACAAGGGGTCGGTTGTACTCATACTACACTTATGCACCTTGCGTGCAGATGCTGGATGATGATGTAGCTGTGCACCACGGGAGCTGGATTTGAAGATGTACCTGTGTTCCGGTCATAGTTGCCTCTCGATCTCGGTAGCTTTAGAATTTTAATCTGTTCATGTATATTTCAGATAGATGATATACTTTATTTCATACCAGCTTTGTAAATTCTAAATTTTAGAAGCTCATGATTTGCACTGTCTGTCCTTGGAAAATGTAATAAGGTTCAGTTATTTTATCATTTATTTGTCTCAATAAATCTCATTAAATTGATAGTCGTTAATTAGCATATCTGGCGGGTTGGGTTAGGTGCCATCACGACTAATTGAATTTTGGGTCGTGACAATGAAGAAGGAGAGTGATGCAATATAATTGCTCTGAAACCAACTGATGCAATATAATTGCTCTGATACCAGTTGATGCAATATAAAAAGCGGAAACAAGAAAACAAAAGATAGAAGCCAAGACGCTCAATGAACTATCAAGACAACAAGTAGGAACTAGTCTACTTACCTTCTTGATGAAGTCACGGAGTACCTATACTATACGAACAACCCTCAAGAAAACAATGGTCTTGCAAATTGTTCGATCAAACAAAGGAACAAGTTCAATTTTGAATCACACCAAAATTGGACAAGTTAAAGTTACACGTTGGAAGCACAAAGGCTTGGCCGAAAATTTCTTGTAAATTTGATGTAAGATGTCAAAAATAATAAAGTGTTTAGGCTTATATAGAATGAGTCTTTACCTAAATCAACTAGGAAAAGAATAACCAGTTAACCTAAATCAACTAGGAAACAAATAACTAACAAAAAGGCCACAATTTGGCTAAGTTTAAGAAATAGTCACGCAGGACTCCAAAACAAGTAAGAATTCAGTTCCCGCATGCGTTTGTAATCATCACTAACCTGTTGCAGTGTTAAGGGCTTATGTACATAACTCTTTCCCTCCAGCTTGACTGTTTAAGTGTTGGCCTTTCCATCATGATCAACACATCTATCAAACTGCCAAGGCCTGCCCAATAGTAAATGGCACGCCTGCATAGGCACTACATCGAACAAGATTTCATCTTGATAAGCTCCCACCTTGAACATAATAAGTGCCTGCTTTTCTACCTTTAATTCACCACATTCACTCAACCACTGCAATCAATAAGGATGGGGATGTTTCCTCGTAGGTATAATAAGTTGAGTCACAAACGTGTGGCTTACTACATTAGTGCAACTTCCGGAATCAATTATCATCCAGCACACCTTTCCTTTCACCCTACATCTAGCATGAAACATGTTCTCACGCTGCACATCTCCTTCCTCCTGTACGCTCATAGTGCTCAAGTTCCTACGTACCACTAAGAACATATTCACACCCTCTTCTTCTAACTCATCTTCGCCGCACTCAACCAATTATGCCCCCTTATCTTCCTCAATCTCCTCTTCACTTTCTTCTTCACACATAGTACCATCATCAAGAATTAACATGGTCCTTCGTGTTGGACAATCCTTTGCGAAATGTCCACAGCCTTTGCGTTTATGACGCTGAAAAGAAGATGCACTAGGAGAATTGAGTTGGGTCTTAGAATTACCTCCGGACCCCTTAGGTTCAACCCTAGGTGTCGTAGATTGGGCTAGCTTCTTAGGCTCTCGGTTTTGTCTTGCTATAGGCTCTCGGGTTTGGCGTGCTCCCCCGGTGTTCGGTGTCTTCCACTCTTTGTTTCGACGTATGATAGTGGAATCGGAACCTCCTCTATATCGAGCTGCCCCGCTTTCTTTAATCATCTTTTCAGCTTCAATGGCAGCTACGAACACATCATGAAGAGAAATGAACACATGTAGCCTCAACTGATTGGAGATATCATTATTCAACCCATTCTTGAATCGGATGATAGCCTCTTCTTCTTCTTCGTCTTCCATGTCAAGTGATAGACGAATCTTCTCAAAGTCATCATAGTATTCTTCCATGGACTTCAAAAATTATTTCAAATCATACAACTTCCGTAACTGTTCTTGCTTGTGCCGTGGGTTCACATATTTACGAGTCATTTGCTTCAATTCCACCCAGGTTGTGCGTGCAGGCTGGTTATGTCTAACTATGGATCTTTTCTCGGCCTCCCACCAAGTAGAAACATAGGACTCGAAAGCAGCAATGGCATATGTAGCTTTCTTCTCCTCAGACATATCATTAATTTCAAATATCCGCTCCACTTGACGCTTCCATTCTAAAAATCGGTCAGGATCACTAGTTCCTTTGAAACCAGGGATAGTGACCTTAACGCTGTTCAACCCACTGTCTCGGATATGGTCTCGGCCCCCTCGGATTGGTAAGATTGGTTGGAAGTCCTCATAATGCTCATCATGCTCATCAAACTCATATTCTAAGTTCCTTCCACCAAAAGCTCTAAGCCTCCCTCGCGGACCATGATCATAACCACGTCTTCCCACGTAGTCTCGGCCTCCATTCCGTTGCCCTGCTCTCGGATCCCGTGGCCCCAAATTATCATCTTTAATTTCCTCGAACTCGGGTTGATCATCCTCTCGGGCTGCTCTCCTATCCCCGACGGGTGCTATGTTTCTCTGGCCTGGCATTAATGGTGGTATGACACCCAGGGGAATCCTCATGGTCCTGACATTTTGAGCACCTTCATCCCTCAACTCGTTTTGGCGAGCTAACTCCACGAACTGCTCAGGTCTAACGGTGGAATCGCCACTAGTTCCTTCTCCGACATGCTTCTGATTGCTAGAGGATCTTTGAATGTTTTCCACTCGGGCGCTAATTGCCCTTACTTCGGCCAAGAGGTCGGCCAAAGTAATGTCAGTCAGAACCGTTTCTCCTTCCGTAGCCATGTACCTGCAAAAGAAACAAGACTAGAGAATGTGTTAAGGTTAGTCAAAAATACTCTCTCTCACTTTTTTTGAATGACTCTCGGGTTCACTCAAATTTCGGGTAGGATTTCACACTTGTCTACAAATTACCTTCCTATAATTGACCAAGTTCCTTAGCGGCCTTTCAAGTTCACTAGATCAATAGTTTTCTTCGGGGTGAGTGAAATTATGTGACTCGATCGGTGGACAGCTTTTTAAGTGAGCACAAGAAGCCAAGAATTATCTACGAAAGTGAAAATTCTGAGTTTTAGCACGAGGTCCTACAAGCTCAAAGAGTAGTAATTACTAATGTAGGAAATTACCTAAGAATTACTAATTAGATAATTTCGAAATTAGTGGAAGGAGGAAGTTTTAGAAGTTTTCCCACTTTAGTTCGGAGAAGACCAACCCTCTCTCCTTAGCCCTTAGGATTTTTGGCCCCTCCCCCACTCCTTTTCCAACACAAATTCGCCCCTCCTCTCCTTGTCCAAATAGAATTTCACTCCTTTAAACTTCTCTCTTTTGGATTGGGAGTTGTTTCCTCCTAGGACTAGAATTAGGGTTTTCTATTCTCCTCCTTTCTCCTCCCCAAATTCGGCCTTCCTTACACCTTGAGGATTCAAGAACCTCTTCAAGAACAATGTAAAACTCTTCAAGAACGTCAATTTTAACTCCAAGAACTGCAATATTTTCAAGATTCAATCGTGCGCCTTCAAGATTTTCAACTAAAGTTTCAAGATTTCAAGATTATCGGTTTCTAACGATCAAGAACTTCAAGAATTGGTTCAAGAACGTTTCTTTAACACTCAATCTTCAAGACTTCAATCCCTAGATGATTTAACAACTTCAATCAACTATCAAGTTTTTGTTTTTTTCTTTCTTTTTTTTTTGTCATATTTTTTTTTAATCAAAAACGAAATTAACGAAAGAGCCTAAACTAAGGCACGAAGAACATGATTGGGATTGTAGAAACAAACCTGTTCCAAGCTCTGATACCTACTGATGCAATATTATTGCTCTGAAACCAACTGATGCAATATAAAAAGCGGAAACAAGAAAACAAAAGATAGAAGCCAAGACGCTCAATGAACTATCAAGACAACAAGTAGGAACTAGTCTACTTACCTTCTTGATAAAGTCACGGAGTACCTATAATATACGAACAACCCTCAAGAAAATAATGGTCTTGCAAACTGTTCGATTAAACAAAGGAACAAGTTCAATTTTGAATCACGCCAAAATTGGACAAGTTAAAGTCACACGTTGGAAGCACAAAGGCTTGGCCGAAAATTTCTTGTAAAATTGATCTAAGATGTCAAAAATAATAAAGTGTTTAGGCTTATATAGAATGAGTCTTTACCTAAATCAACTAGGAAAAGAATAACTAGTTAACCTAAATTAACTAGGAAAAGAATAACTAGTTAACTTAAATCAACTAGGAAACAAATAACTAACAAAAAGGCCACAATTTGGCTAAGTTTAAGAAGTAGTCACGCAGGACTCCAAAACAAGTAAGAATTAATGTCTTCCATAGCAACAAAATAATAAAACATAAACACAAATGTACATCATCCACAAATATTTCGTCCAACACAAGATGCGTGAACGCTTGGCTCTTCTCCAAGGCTAACCAATGCCTTTTCTTGTCTTATCCGAGATGCTACCCGCTTCTTCCATCATTGCAACCATAGCATGAATGTAGCTTCTTCCAAGACATGAACCTAGCTTGATCAGGTTGGCCAGCATCATTCTCCCCTTCTTGAGAAGATTTCGTCATCGAAATCGAATCACCTTCATCTTTCAACGCGGTACTACCTGACAGTTTCGATGTACTAGCGTTGGTCATGGCTTCGGATTTGGCTATGTTCATGTCTTGGAAGAAGCTACATTCATGCTATGGTTGCGCAATGATGGAAGAAGCAGGTAGCATGTCGGATATGACAAGAAAAGGCGTTGGTTAGTCTTGGAGAAGAGCCAAGCATTCACACATCTTGTGTTGGACGAAATATTTGTGGATGATGTACATTTGTGTTATGTTGTTTTATTGTGTTGCTATGGAAGACATTAATTCTTACTTGTTTTGGAGTCCTCCGTGACTACTTATCAAACTTAGCCAAATTGTGGCCTTTTTGTTAGTTATTTGTTTCCTTGTTGATTTAGGTTAACTAGTTATTCTTTTCTTAGTTGATTTAGGTAAAGGCTCATTCTATATAAGCCTAAACACTTTATTATTTTTGACATCTTACATCAACTTTACAAGAAATTTTCGGCCAAGCCTTTGTGCTTCCAACGTGTGACTTTAACTTGTCCAATTTTGGTGTGGTTCAAAATTGAACTTGTTCCTTTGTTTGATCGAACAGTTTGCAAGACCATTGTTTTCTTGAGGGTTGTTTGTATATTATAGGTACTCCGTGACTTCATCAAGAAGGTAAGTAGACTAGTTCCTACTTGTTATCTTGATAGTTCATTGAGCGTCTTGCTTCTATCTTTTGTTTTCTTGTTTCCGCTTTTTATATTGCATCAGAGAGGAAAAATATATGTTGGGTAGATGCTTTGCAGTGCAACTAGGGATGGAGATATCTCTCCCAGGAAACAAAGCAGTGGATAAAACAACAGTAAAAACAAAACTCATGGAAGAACACTTAGTTGGGATGATTAAGTGTCAAATGAGGTAGTTTTAAGGCAACTTACCAATGAGATTGGCAAAGCAGAAGGTGAGAGTGTCAACAAGTTCCAATACATCCAAAAGAAATGAAATATCAACAGTTTTTGGATGGTATGGAAGAGGAAGACAATTTTCAACTTTGTCAAGTTACTTTAGATGGGCCATTTATCTTTTTTAGTTTCTATAATTGTAAAAGGGAGTTTGAGGTTAATAACTGAACTCTCTTGTTTGCATTCATATTTTTTCATTATTTATGTATTCTCACATGTAATATCATCATAGTGTGTATTATAAACTCCATGATGAATATAGAGTATTTAGTCCTTTATAGCTCGTATTTTCTAAGATAGATGAGGTCACTACCTCTTTAGGAGTAGCTGTCATGACCCTAATTTTCCTCTGTGGGATGTCGTGACGCTACCTAGTCTCTAAGACTAGGTAAGCCTAATAATTTTGCGAAATAACTGAATATAAAGCTGAAACTCAACCTCAACATCTGAATTTAATAAGAATTGCGATTCGAAATAATTACAACTCCCAAAGCCTGATAGAAATAAGTCACAAGCTCTAAAGAGAAAATACTAAGTATCTTTATACATCAGAGTCTAATGAAAATAAAGAAAATAACATAATAAAGATAGAGAGGGACTCTGAGGTCTGCGGATGCTGGTAGATGTACCTTGAAGTCTTCACGTACAGGCTATCTCACTGGTACCTGGTTTAGTAAGCAGTGCCTAGATCTGCACAACAGATTTGCAAAAGTGTAGAGTACACCACGATGGTACCTAGTAAGTGCCAAGCCTAACCTCAGTAGAGTAGTGACAGTGTCAGGTCAGGGCCTTACTGGAATAATAAGAAACAAGGCATAAGGTATAATAATATAATGAAATGACTGAGAAGTGAAATGAGAAATTACAGAAAGATAACAACAAAGCAGATAAAGGTAAAGAACAGGGACGCTCCCGAGGTACCATCTTGTAGTCCCAAAACTAAACAAGCAACAGGGGAGCTCCCGAGGTACCGCCTCATAGTCCCAAAAATAAATATGCAACAGGGAAGCTCTCGAGGTACCGTCTCGTAGTCCCAAACTTAAAATATACAACAGGGGCATTCCCGAGGAACCGCCTCGTAGTCCCAAAAGTAAATATGCAACAGATAACTATTGGGACAATGAAAGTACATCAAGGAATCCTACAGTTAAAGATTGAATACATAATCAAGCAAGTAGGTAATCCAACTAAGCATGTTGCACAAATTGCAAGTAAGATAAGACATGTAGATATGCGACATTAGGCTAAACATGATGACTACATATGTTAGAGTAACTCAGCAATGAATTAAAAGAAAACTACTTAGCAAGAACCGGATTTTTAACATTTTACCTGAGAACGCACTCGTCACCTCGCGTACACGGCCTTCACGTATTGCAAATACCACAACAGTACCAAAATCTAAGGGGAGTTTCCCCCACACAAGGATAGACAAATCACTTACCTCAAATGTCGCTCAACCAATAAATAAGAATGTCTTTCCCTCGACTTTTCGACTTCAATCGACTCGAATATAGCCAAAACAATTAGATATTATAAATATAACTATAAGAAACTAATTTAAATAATAAATTTACGACTTTAGCAAAGAATAGAGAAATCGCCCCAAAAAAGTCAACCCGGGCCCACATCTCAGAACCTGACCAAAATCACAAAATCCGAACACCCATTCGATAACGAGTCCAATCATACAAGAATTACTCAAATTCAAACTCTTTTGGCCTTTCAAAACCCAAATATTCCGTCTAAGAACCTTCACCATTTTTCCCCAAATTTCTCAAAACCAAATCCTTAATTAAATGAAGAAATTAATGATAGATTAGTGGGTATTAATCAAAAATGAGTCAAGAATCCTTACCCAAATGTTTCCTCAGAGAATCTATCGAAACATCGCCACAAACCGAGCTCTCTAGGTCCAAAAATTGATAATGAAATCAAACCCCCGAAAATCCCTTTTTCTGCCCAGTGAATTCGCATTTGCGGACCTTACTGTCGCACCTGTCGCTCCGCTTTTGCGGTCAGCCAACCGCATATGCGGAAAATCACTAATGCTGACCAACTGCTTCTGCGGTCGCAAATCCCGCTTCTGCGGGTGCACATCTGCACAAACTCGTCCGCTTCTGCGGACCGGCCTCCCCAAGCTGTCTTCCGCTTCTACGATCATCCTTCCGCAGAAGCGACACCTCTTATTCGACATCCTCGTCGAACCTGCGATCACTGGCCACCCTCTTCAGCCCTGCTTCTGTTCTAGCCCACTCGCTTCTACGAGCTTGAACCTGTGAGCTAAATTCCGCAGGAGCGAATGCATCAGAAGGCAGAATCCTAGCAAATGCTTCAAGTCCAAATTTGATCCGTTAACCATCCAGAATCCATCCGAGGCCCCCGGGACATCAAGTAAATATACCAGCTTGTCCTAAAACATTATACGAACTTAGTCGAGCCCTCAAGTCACATCAAACAACGCTCAATACACGAATTGTGCATCGATTCATGCCTAATGAACTTTAGAACTTCTTACTTCTACATTCGATGCCGAAACCTATCAAATTCAGTCCGATTGACCTCAAATTTTGCACACAAGTCACATTTGACATTATGCACCTTCTCCAACTTTCGGAATCGGAATCCGACCCCAATATCAAAATGTGTACTCCCGGTCAAACTTTTCAAAAATCATCTAATTTTTCATCTTTCGACAAATAACGCTGGAACGACCTATGGACCTCCAAATCAACATTCTGACACACTCCTAAGACCAAAATCACTCTACGGAGCTATAAGAACCGTCAAAACTCCATTCTAGAGTCATCTTCATACAAATCAAACTATGGTAAATTCCTTCCACTTAAACTTCCATTTTAGGGACTATGTGTCCCATTTCATTCCGAAACCAAAAACCAAACCTATCGGTGAGTCACGTAACCACATAATGAAATAGAGGGAGCAATAAATAGGGGTTCGAGGCTAATACACTCAGAACGACCGGCCGGGTCGTTACATCCTCCCCCTCTTAAAACAAATATTCGTCCTCGAACGAGTATAGAGACCTACCTGAAGTGGTGAAAAGATGAGGAAAACGGCTGCGCATATCATGCTCGGTCTCCCAAGTCGCCTCCTTGATCGGATGACCCCTCCGCTGAACCTTCATTGAAGCGATGTTCATCGACCTCAACTTTTGAAGCTGCCTGTCCAAAATGGCCACCGGCTCCTCAACATAAGATAGATCCTTGTCCAACTGGATTGAGCTGAAGTCTAACATATGAGATGGATCGCCGTGATACTCTAGAGCACGAAAACATGGAACACTGGATGAACTGCAGAGAGACTAGGTGGTAATGCAAGTCTGTAAGACACCTCTCCAACCCTCTTAAGAATCTCAAAAGGCCTGATATACTTAGGGCTCAAATTTCCCTTCTTTGCGAACCTCATAACACCCTTCATGGGCGAAACCCAAAGCAAGACCCACTCCTTAACCATGAATGCAACGTCGCGAGCCTTCCAATCCACATAACTCTTCTGTCTGGATTGGGCTGTACGAAGTCGATCCTGGATCAATTTAACCTTTTCCAAAGAATCTTGAACCAAGTCTGTACCCAATAGCCTAGCCTCGCCCGGCTCGAACCAACCCACTGGAGACCGGCACCGCCTACAATACGAAGCCTCATACAGTGCAATCTGAATTCTCGACTAATAATTGTTGTTGTAGGCAAACTCCGCAAGTGGAAAGAACTAATCCCAAGCACCCCCAAAATCCATCACGCATGCACGAAGCATATCCTCCATTATCTGAATAATGCGCTTGGACTGCCCATCCGTCTGAGGGTGAAATGTAGTCCTCAACACCATACGAGTACCCAAATCACGCTGTATGGCTCTCCAGAATCGCGATGTAAACTCGACCCAAATCACGCTGATAATCTTGCGAATATAAACCAGAATCAGCTGCTCCGAGGAGTAAGTAGTAACCACATGAATAAAATGAATGAGCTGACTTGGTCAATCTATCCACAATCACCCAAACTGCATCTAACTTCCTCTGAGTCTGTGGGAGCCCAACAACGAAATCCATAGTGATCCGCTCCTATTTCCGCTCTGGAATCTCTAACTTCTGAAGCAATCCACCCGGTCATTGATGTTCATACTTCACCTGTTGACAATTAAGGCACCGAGCTACATATTCCACTATGTCTTTGTTCATCCGCCTCCTCCAATAGTGTTGTCTCAAGTCCTAATACATCTTTACGGCACCTGGATGAATGGAGTACCGGCGAACTGTGAGCCTCTTGGAGAATCAATTCATGCAAACCATCTACATTGGGCACACATAGCCAGCCCTGCATCCATAATACACCGTCATCTCCAATAGTGACTTCCTTGGCATCATCGTGTTGAACCGTGTCCTTAAGGACAAGCAGATAGGGCTCATCAAACTGATGCTCTCTGGTAAGATCATAAAAAGAAGACTGAGAAACCACACAAGCCAAAACTCGAATCGGCTCAGAAATGACCAATCTGCCAAACTGGTTGGCCAAGCCCTGAACATCCAAGGCGCTTCTCTACTACCGGTAGATATGCTAAGCTGCCCACTCTCCGCCTTGCAACTCAAGGCATCGGCCACCACATCGGTCTTCCCAAGATGATAAATAATGGGGATATCATAATCCTTAAGCAACTCCAACTACCTCCGCTGCCGCAAGTTAAGATCATTCTATTTAAGCAGATGTTGCAGACTCCGGTGATCGGTGTAGACCTCACAAGGGGCGCCATACAAATAGTGTCGCTTGATTTTCAAGGTATGAACAATAGCTGCTAACTCGAGGTCATGGACATGATTGTTCTTTTCGTGGACCTTCAACAGTCTAGACGTGTAGGCAATCACCCTACCGTCCTGCATCAACACCGCGCCGAGACCAATGTGCGACGCATCACAATACGCCGTATAGGACCCCGAACCAATAGGCAACACTAACACCGGGGCTATAGTCAAAGAAGTCTTGAGCTTTTGAAAGCTCTCCTCACACTCCTCGATCCACCTGAACGGAGCACTCTTCTAGGTAAGTCTGGTCATAGGTGTTGCAATATACGAGAAACCCTCAACAAATCGATGGTAATACCCCGCCAAACCAAGAAAATTCCAGATCTCCAGAGCAGATAATGGTCTTGGCCAACTCTGCACTGCTTCAATCTTCTTCAGATCTACCTTAATTCCCTCACTTGATACTACATGACCCAAAAATGCCACCGAATCTAGCAGAATTCACACTTCGAAAATTTTGCATATAACTTCTTTTCTCTCAAGGTCTGAAGCACAGTCCTCAGGTGCTGCTCATGATACTTCCGGCTCCGGGAGTACACCAGAATGTCGTCAATAAACACAATGACAAATGAGTCAAGATAGGGCTAAAACACACTGTTCATCAAGTGCATGCATGTTATTGGGACGTTGGTCAGCCCAAAAGACATCACAAGGAACTCGTAATGACCATACTGAATTCTGAAATCAGTTTTCGAGATATCTAGCTCCCGAATCTTTAACTGATGATAGCCTGAACACAACTCTTGCAACTATTCCTTTAACTCTTTCAACTATACTGGGGTGCAATAGAAATGGGCTGAATGCCCGATAACAAATCAATGCCAAAGTCGATATCTCTGTCAGGCGGCATGCTCGGAAGATCCGCCGATAATACGTCTAAATAATCCCTCACTACTGGAACTGACACGACGGTAGGAGTGCCAGCACTAACATCCCTCACATATGCCACATATGGATCACACCCCTTCTCAACCATCCGTTGAGCCCTTAGAAATGAGACAACCCTTCTAGGAACATGATCTAAGGTACCTCTCTACTCTAGTCGCGATAGACCTAGCATAGCCAACGTCACCATCTTGACGTGACAATCAAGGATAGCGTGATACGGCGACAACCAATCCATGCCCAAAATAACATCGAAATCCACCATATTGAGCAATAATAAATCGGCTCTGGTCTCAAAACCACTAAGAAAAAACAAACACGACTGATACACGTGGTCAACAACAACAGAATCTCAAAGAATCATAGGATACACCCAAATACAAAGCAAAATAAGAGCACACATAGGAATAAGTGGAGCCCAGATCAAATTAGAATGATGCATCTCTATGACAGACCGAAATAATACCTGTGATGACAGAATCGAATGCAATTTCCTCCGTCCTAGCAGGAAGGGCATAATATCTGGCCTGGCCTCCCCCTCTACGGCGACCTCTACCTGTCCGACCTCAACCTCGAGCTGGCTGTGCAGGTGAGGTGGTAGCTGGTGCTGTAACCATAGCCTAAGGACCTGGTGGAGCACACTATGCCTGAGTGGTCTGTGGAGGTGCACCCCTCCTGAATCTTGGGCAATCCCTCACCATATGACGAGTGTCACACACTGAAAATAACTCTCAGAGGATGTGGCTATTGCGACTAGCTCAGGCCTGATCGGCTGCACTGACCGCGTAAAGCACCTCATGCAGGAGGTGCACTAGATAATGGGGTGCATAATAAGGAGCATGACGCCCAGGAGTGGCCAGAGCACCACTGGCAGCTGGAAGTGCTGAAAGAACAGGGTGACCCACATAGCCCCTACCCTAACGAGCTGCAGCTGGTGTATGAGTACCACTATATGTGCCAGACTCTCAAGACCTCTTGGCCTCCCTCTCCTCTCTCTCCCGAGTCAACAAACCCTCAAATCTCCTGGCGATCCCCACCACCTATTGGTATGCGATGTCCATCTCCAACTCTCGGGCAATGCTAAATTTGATACTGGGGTTGAGCCCCTCTATAAATTGACAAACCTTCTCCCAAATAGCAGCAACCAAGGCTGGTGCATGCCTAGCCAAATCACTAAACCAGACCGCATACTCTGACACAGTCATAGAACTCTGGCGCAACTGCTCAAACTCTCCGCGCCGTGCATATCTTAGAGTCTGGGGGACATACTCCTTGAAGAACATATCTGAGAACTGAGTCCAAATGAGTGAAGCTGCCTCGGCTGGACTACCCAACTCATATCACGCCACCACTGATAAGCTGCTCCTCTAAGTTGTAACGTAGTAAAAAAAACCCCACTAGACTCCACAACACCCATAGTACGGAGGATACGGTGGCACTCCTCAAGAAAACCCTGGGCATCCTCTAATGCCAAGCCACTGAAAGTAGGAGTGTAGCACTTCTTGTAACTCTCGAGCCTAAGTTGCTCCCCCTCAGAAACTGCTGCCCTAACCTCGGGATGAACTGGAGCTACCGGCTGCATTGGTATGACCTAAGAACCTGGTCAACCTGGATCCGCTGCTCTAGGGTACATGCAACAGGAGTTTGTGCTCCTCCCCCTGCCTGAGATGTGGCAGGAACAAGTGTTATCATTCTTGCCTAAGCCAAGGTGCTGAACATGCTCAGAAACTGGCCGAGAGTCTCCTGGAGGGCTGGTGCAGTAACAGGCATCTCAGGTGCCTACCCTCCAACTGGAGCTACTGGTGTCTCCTCTGTAGCAACTCGTGCGGGTGCTCTAGCTGCACCAGGATGTCCTCGGCCTATAACCCGGCCCCGACCTCTCGCGGCTCTAGTAGGGGGCGCGGGTTTCTGGTCATCCGATCCAGTTGTACGTACCCTCACCATATTTGAGAGAATAGAAAGGCAGAAGCTTAGAGTCCGAAGTAAAAATCTCGCACGATAAGGAATCAAAGAAGTGAAGCTTTTCGTAACAGTTCCATAGCCTCCCGAAGATAAGTACAGACATCTTTGTACTGATCCGCGAGACTCTACTAAACCTGCTTGTGACTCATAACATCTATGAACATAGAGCTCTGATACCAACTTGTCACGACCCCAATTTTTCTCCGTGGGATGTCATGATGGCACCTAGTCTCTAAGGCTAGGTAAGCCTAACAGTTTTGCAGAATAACTGAATATAAAGCTGAAAATCAACCTCAACATTTGAATTTAATGAGAACTACGATTCAAAGTAATTACAACTCCCAAAAACCCAGTAGAAATAAGTCATAAGCTCTAAAGAGAAAATGCTAAGTATCTCGACACATCAGAGTCGAATGAAAATAAAGAAAACAACATAAGAAAGATAGAGGGGGACTCCGAGATCTGCGGACACTGGCAGATGTACCTTGAAGTCTCCACGTACGGGCTATCTCACTGGTACGTTGTGTGGTATGCAGTACCTGATCTGCATAGAAAAGATGTGTATAAGTGTAGCATGAGTACATCACAACGGTACCCAGTAAGTGACAATCCTAACCTCAGTAGAGTAGTGACGAGGTCAGGTCAGGGCCATCCTGGAATAATAGGAAACAAAGCAGAAGGTAAAAATAATAATATAATGAAATGATCGAAAAGTGAACAATGAGAAATTACAGAAATATAACAATACAGCAGATAGAGGTAAGCAACAGGGGCGCTCCCGAGGTATCGCCTCGTAGACCCAAAAGTAAATACACAACAGGGGAGCTCCCGAGGTACCGCCTCATAGTCCCAAGAGTAAATATGCAACAGAGGAGCTCTCGAGGTATTGCCTCATAGTCCCAAAAGTAAATATGGAGCAGAGGAGCTCCCGAGGTACCACCTCGTAGTCCCAAAAGTAAATATGTAACTGATAACCAATGGGACAATGAAAGTACAACAAGAAATCCTACAGTTAAAGACTGAATACAAAATCAAGGAAGCTAGTAATCCAACTAAGCATGTTACACAAATTGCATGTAAGATATAAGACATGTAGATATGCGACATCAGGTTAAACGCGATGACTACACATGCTAAAGTAACTCAGTTAAGGAATTAAAAGGAAAACTACTTAGCAAGAACCGGATTTCTAACAGTTTACCCGAGAACACACTCGTCAGCTCACGTACACGGCCTTCACGTATTGCAAATACCAAAACAGTACCAAAATGTAAGGGGAGTTTCCCCCACACAAGGTTAGACAAATCACTTACCTCAAATGTCACTCAATCAGTCAATAAGAATGCCTCTCCCCTGACTTTCTGACTCTGATAGGCTCGAATCTACCAAAAGCAAATACATACTATAAATATAACTATAAGAAATTAATTTAAATAATAAATCTACGACTTTAGCTAAGAATTGAAAAATTGCCTCAAAAAGTTGACCCGGACCCACGTCTCCGAACCCGACCATAATTACAAAATCCGAACACCCATTCGATAACGAGTTCAACCATACAAGAATACTCAAATCTGACCTCATTTGGCCTTTCAAAACCCAAAAATTCAGCATAAGAACCTTCACATTTTCTCTCAAATTTCTCAACCCATATCCTAAATTAAATGAAGAAATTAATAACAGATTAGTAGATATTAATTAAAAATGAGTCAAGAGTCCTTATCCAAATGTTTCCTCTAAAAACATCTCTCGAAAAATCGCCAACAAACCTAGCTCTCTAGGTCCAAGAATGGATAATGAAATCAAACCCTCGAAAATCCTCTTTTCTGCCTAGTGAATCCGCATCTGCGGACCCTACTGCCGCACCTGCGGCTCCGCTTTTGCGGTAAGCCAACCGCATCTACGAAAAATCACTAACGCTGACCAACCGCTTCTACGGCTGCAAATCCCGCTTTTGTGGGTGCGCATCTGCGCAAACTCGTCCGCTTCTGCAGACTGACCTCCCCAAGCTGTCTTCCGCTTCTGCGATCATCCTTCCGCAGAAGCGACACTGCCTCTGCGACCTCCTTGTCGCACTTGTTATCACTGGCCACCCTCTTCAGCCCCGCTTCTGTGCTCGCCCGCTCGCTTCTGCGAGCAAATTTTCGCAAGTGTGAATGAACCAAAAGGTAGAATCCCAGCAAATGCTTCAAGCTCAAATTTGACCGTTAACCATCCGGAATCGACCTGAGCCCCCAGGAACCCAACCAAATATACCAACCAGTCTTAAAACATCATACGAACTTAGATGACCCTCAAATCACGTCAAACAATGCTCAAAACACGTATTGGGCATCCATTCAATCCTAATGAACTTTAGAACTTCTAACTTCTACATTCGATGCCGAAATCTATCAAATCAAGTCCGATTGACCACAAATTTTGCACACAAGTCACATTTGACATTACGGACCTACTCCAACTTTCGGAATCGGAATCCGACCCCGATATCAAAAAGTCCACTCCTGGTCAAACTTTTCAAAAATCATCCAATTTTCCAACTTTCGCAAACAGTGCCGAAACGACCTACGGACCTCCAAATCAACATCCGGATACACTCCTTAGATTAAAATCACCCTACGGAGCTATAGGAACCATCAAAACTCCATACTGGGGTCGTCTTCACACAAATCAAACTACGGTCAATTCCTACGACTTAAACTTCCATTTTAGGGACTATGTGTCCATTTCAATTGGAAACAAACCAAACCTCACGGCGAGTCACGTAACCAAAGAATGAAATAGGGGGAGCAATAAATTGGGGTTAATGGCTAATACTTTAAAAAGGGTCATTATAGTAACAAGGTAAAGTGTGGCCCTCCTTGCTTGTACTTTTCCTATTTGAGTTTTTTATTATCTATATTATATTAAAAGCACGAAGGCTCTTAGCGAAACATCATTCATCTTTTTTGCCCCTTAAAAATAAAGTTCACACTAGTAAAAATATTCTTTTAATTGTTATCCTAATATTCAGGAATACCCATTTAGTTATTTCTCTAATATTTAGGAATAGTCATAATTATTTCCCTAGTTTTTAGGATTTGGAAATCAACTAAAATTTTATTTATTAAATATTCTTATTCGAACTATGTACAAACTTATATAATAAGAATTTGAATCGAGTAAGATTTTAGTTTTATCATTCTTTCCTTTTATAATATATAACTTCAACACCAAAGATTTAACAAATAATTGTAAGCTGAATATTAAGACACGCTTTAACTTAAATATTCTCTTACCAAATAATAGAAATTTTCACTCTTCTTCTTAAATGCCATATCAATTGAAATTCATGGACTAAGCATATTAAAAAATAATTTCATTTAAAGAATTTTGTCACAACCCAAACTGGAGGGCCATGACTAGCACCCGGGCCATATTTCCCGACCACCAACGCACATTTTATCTAATTTTTGTTATTATCTATAAGGGCCGATGAGATCAGTAGAAATGGTAGACATGAGTCCTAAACAACCAACAATGGCAGATAACGGCATGAACATATATGTCATGAGCCGACAAGGCTGTCATGAAGCTATGTATAAGGTACGAGCTGACAAGCTGCCATGAGAGACACTATACAACAAAAATTAGTCGACAAGGCAATCCAAACTATACATAAGTCGACACATGTCTATGAGCCTCTAAAGGAACATAAGTGATGCAACATTGCCGGAACAGGGTCCCGACATACCCATAACGCCTATAAAAAAAAATGCATACCAAGACCACTGCAAGTCAGGAAAAAGGATCTCGCCAATAACCGCAGAACTGAGCAGCCTACTGTGGTGAGGGAGCTTCGCCTACCAGTCTATCAGGACCTACAGTACGACATGCAGCGTCCACAAATAAAAGGATGTTAATACGAATAAAGTACTGAGTATGTAAGGCAGGAAAGCATAAGTAAGAACAATAATATAAAAAGGGATAGAGAATATACAACCTGTAACATCTAGGTACCTCTGAGGGCTACTGACATGAATGCATGATGCATATATATATATATATATATATATATATATACACACACATAAACTTTTAAAACATACGCCTCTGTGGGCATCATTATCATCACATCGTACCCGGCCCTAATAGGCTCAGTAAAAACGTATCCGGCTATCATAAGGCTCGGTAGAATCATACCAGGCCACGTGGAGCTCAATAAAACCTAACTGATCAGTGGTTGCATAATAGGTGCCATTCCCGGCCGACTATAGCAGTGGCTCGGTAGAGTAAAATATATATGATGCATGCTGGACTCATTGGAATCACATTTTGAACCTTTCGGAGTGACGTAAGATCGGTATCCTCCATACACGTTTATTAGGATTAACTATTCATTAAGAATCTTATAAGAATCAGGAAGTACCAACAACATTGATAACATAAGAATAAGAAAAGTAACATCAACATCAATCGTTCCATAAGAAGTGAAACAATATAAGTACTGCTAGCCTCTAAGAGTGGAGTATCATTGGAAGCTCGTTCATTACATTACGCACAATCAAAGTCATGCAAAGAAGGAAAGGGATAGCCTCACATACCTTGTATATACTTCCCAATCTCAAGCTATGAAAATGCCACTACTCCTTAGTCTGCAATAAAAGAAATGACACTATCGTTATCGTTTAAGTATCGTAACTATTATGTATCAACCGTAACCTATTTTACGATGAAACGGACAGCACCTCCCCTATTTATATGACTTCCCACAAGTTAAAACAATCACCAAACAGCCCAAACAACATTAACAATAATCATATTGAGCCTCCCAAAACAGTCCATCAACCAACAACATTACTAGCAAGCCTTTCGACATATATCTCACAAGTTCTGGCTTCAACGGCTTAGCCGTAACTTGGATAATCTTAAATACATGTAGGGTAAGAGGTTCCTTACCTTTAAACATAAAGAACAACTCCAATTTGACCTTAATTGACCACGAAATATCCCTCCATGCTGCCACAAGAACAAGGAAGCGAAGCTAGCAATCAATTAGGGTTTTTCGGCACTAGAATCACTTTAGAAGGCTTGAAATCACCTATGATTGATATTAAAGCTTGAGGGAGTATTTTACAGAGCATAAATAACTTAAAAAAACCTCCCACACTAGCTGAAATAACACAAAAATCAGCAACAACAAGAAGAATAAGGAACTTACTAGCGCCACGGGATTCTCGACACTTGATTTGTGTTGTTTGCCCGTTGTTTTAGTCTTGGATCATGAGAGAACCTTGAGAGGGTGTTCTTAGGGTTCTAAGATCTGCATATACTAAAAACAAATGACTTAAAACTGGGGTTGAGGGGTGTTATATACATCTACAAGTTTTAACCGCCTATGTGGGCCCCACCGAGAGCTGGTTGGCGTAGTCTCGGCGAAAACGCGAATATCTCTCAACTCGGAGATCGTATCGTCAAACGGTTTAATGCGTTAGAAACTAGGCTCATAGACCTTGAATTTGATGGGTAGATCACCCCAGTAAATTGGGATAAAAGCTTAGTGACATTTGACCTAAAGTATGAGTAAAATTATGAATGTAAGTTGCGACAACTTTTGTCAACTTTAGTTTCATAACTCGTTTGACTTCAAGATTTATGAAACGGATATTATATGATTCAAATACCTTACTACATAACCTCTTGGTAATATTAATCACATCTAGATTTATCCGAAAATACGAGTTACAACATCCTTGATTCGTTTAACTTCTAGTACTTGTTAACTACTCTTATACACCCTTGTATCATTTAAGACCAATAGGACTAAATTCTTATCATCTCAAACATAAACTCTTCTCGGACCTACGTAGACTAACTTATGGCGTAAGCTAACGTATGCAAATATGGGTTGTAACAAATTTATATAATGATAAGTAAAAGAAAGGTGGACACTGCTTTACAACAAAAAAAGATACATTTTTGTCCAAAACAGTATAAAGATTCATGTTTATTTTTCTTAATATAATATTATATCTCTTATATTGGTAGTGAATACTGAACCCAAGTCTATCCCCAAAAGAGATAGTTTCAAGTATTACGGGTCTATTATTCTAGGTAATAAGGAGATTGACGGGGATGTTACTCATCGTATTGGAGCGGGGTGAATGAAATGGAGGCTCGTTGCGGATGTTTTGTGTGGTAAGAATGTGCTACCTGGAGTTAAGGGCAAGTTCAATAGAGTAGTTGTTAGACCGATTATGTTGTAAGGGGCTGAGTGTTGGCCCGTCAAGAAGTCCCATTTCTAGAAGATGAAAGTAACTGAAATGAGGATGTTGCGATGGATGTGTGGACATACCAGGAAAGACAAGATTAGTAATGAAGTTATTAGGGACAAAGTGGGAGTAGCCGGAGGACAAGTTATGGGAATCGAGGCTGAGATGGTTCAGACATGTAAAGAGGAGAAACATGGATGTTTCGGTCAGGAGTTGTGAGAGGTTGACCATGGTGGGTCTGAGTAAGGTTTGGGGTAGGCCAAAAAAGTATTGGGGAGAGGTAATTAGGCAGGAAATATCATTGCTTCAGCTTACCGAGGATATGACCCATAATAGGAAAGTGTGGAGGTCGAGAATTAGGGTTGAAGATTGATAGGTAGCAGTGTGTTTCTCCTAGGCTTACCAGTAGTACTAATACTATTCTTGTGTTTTCTTATTCATGGTTATTTGTTATTACATGCTGTGTCATTCGCGTCTGGTACCCTATTACAATGTTGTTACTATTGTTTGTTGCTTGGTTGCTTTATTTTCACTGTTTCTTGAGCCGAGGTTCTATCGGAAATATCCTTTATATCTTTATAAGTTAGGGTTAAGGTTTGCGTACACACTATCCTCTCCAGATCCCACATATGGAATTGCATTGAGTTTGTTGTTATTATCTCTTATATTTTCATTAAATTAAGTAACATCATGTCTTATTTGTTAAATGCAAGATATATTATTCTCAATTTATTAATTGTTATACAAAGTTAAATAAAGGTATTATCACAGTTGGAAAGTTTGTATATTGAAATTAAATTTATTTTCAACTATTTTCTTATTTACATATCTATCTATATCTATATCTACATCTATATTTTATATATTTATATTAAAGATGAAGGTTCTAAGCAACTATGTTGTATGGCGCGGGGTATTGAGCAGTCACGAACTCCCATGTCCAAAAGATGAAGATGTCTGAAAAGAAAATGTCGAGATGGATGTGTGGGCATACCAGGTTTGATAGAATTAGAAATGAAGTTATTCGGGACAAGGTGGGCGTGGCCCCTATGGAGAAGAAGATGCGAGAGACGAGACTTAGATCGTTCGGGCATGTGAAAAGGATAGGCACAGATGCACCGGTGAGGAGGTGTGAGAGGTTGGCCTTGGAGGGCCTAAGGAGAGGTAGAGGCAGGCTGAAGAAGTATTGGGGAAAGGTGATTAAGCAATATATGGTAGGGGTAAGGTCTGTGTACACACTACCCTCCGAGACCCCATTTGTGGGATTACACTGAGTTTGTTGTTGTTGTTGTTGTTGTTTTTGTTGTACTAAGCAAAATATTGTTTGCCTTTTTGGCCTTTAAAAATAGAATTCACTCTATACAAGACAGTCATGTTAATTATTTTTCTAATATTTAGGGATAATCATTTAATTATTACCCTAATATTTGGGAATAATCGTTTAATTATTATCCTAGTATTTGAGAATAGTATTTTAAAAATACTTATTTAATTATTTCCCAAATATTTAGAATTTTGATATAGAAAATAATCTAATTTACTTCGAGTATTTTCAATTTCCTTCCAACTCTAGGAGATATGCTAAGATCATATTTAGAAGTTTTGACTTTATTGTGTCTCTGAAGTCACCACTTAGAGGCAGTGGCTAAGTATAGATACCGGTATGAAACTCAATTAAACCTTACTCTAGTGAATAATAGTCCTTTCCTACATAATTGAGGTTCTATACTAAACTTTCCAGGTGACACAATTTTGTTATCTATCTGTATAATTAGAAGGAGGAAGAGCCTTGGCATAATTAGTAAAGTTGCTGACATATAACCTGGATGTTACGGGTTCGAACCGCAAAAATAGCCTCTTGTAGAAATACAAAAAAAGACTGCGTATAATAGATCCTTATGGGCCAGCTCTTTTCCAGACCCCGCGCATAACGATAACTTAATGCACCGATTGCCTTTTTAGTAATAATTGGTAGATATGCTCCTTCTTTGTAAAGATTATTCATTATTCAAAGGATACAAGGTAATTAAAATCAAGTAGAATTAAAAAAGAATCATCTAATTAGTCATAGTAGGAGCTGAATTGCTTGTCCAGCACATTAACTTTCAGGATTGAGTCAGCTATTGAGTCAACTAGGATAATTTGCACTTTCCAAGATTTTAGGAGTTTTCTAGGAAATTTGTATTTATAGTTCACATTTCAAATTGAAGAAGTTTCGTAGTTCATACACAAAATCTCTAACAATGGGATCTAATACAGATTTATAAATGAAAAGAAATAACACATGAATATCACATTTTTTTAAAAGTCTTCGCCCACTTTCAATTCATTTTTGGTCGAGGATTCTTTTTTTTTTTCCAATCTTATTTTAACATATTTACATTTCGAGCACTTTCCACTACTTTTAAGTTTAAGAGTCCTCTTTTTCCTGATATGTATTAGATCCCATAGTTAGGGACTTTGTGTATGAACTCTAAAACCTCATCAATTTGAGATATGATTATTACTATAAATTTATTGAATCAAAATTAAATATTTGTTTAAATTAAGGGCCAGCCAAATAATAATGATTCTTTTTCTAAGACTCTTTATTAAGTATTTATTTGAAGAGTAGTTAACCTAAATATAAACAAGAGAAGGAACCTTAAAAATGTAAATGAGTTGAAGTTGTATTGGGTTGGATGCAATCGAGTAAAGTTGGGTCCGAGTATAAGGTGAGGCCGGGCTACCCTGGTCCGGATTCAACAAGTCGGTGACCCGGGCCACCCCAAGTCCGAATTCGACAAGTCGGCCGCACAGGCTGAAGCGGCCGAAATGGGACAACCGATGTGGTCGGCCATGGGAGGCCTCGTAACAAAGAATCGGCTTCGGACCATATATCTCGCCAATCCCGAATATTTCGCCAGGAGCAATTTCCTCAACTGTTATAGTCGTTGTACTATCATCGTGGGATATCCAATCCCGTAATTAATGGGATTTGCCTTGTAATCAGTCTTTTACTTTATTTAGGACTCTTTCATTACTATAAGAAGGGCATTGACCCCCCATTGTAAAACATACACATTCTCAGCGAGAAAATAATATTCTCCTACTATTAACAGTTACTATCATCATTGTTCAGCAAGACATTTTTCTATTCTTCATAGTTCATTTTCAACAATTGGATATTTGTGGTTTGGTTATTCTCTTTTGCTCAGTATATCTTAATTATCTACGTCATTATCTTTATATTGTATCAAATTGATTCACGGATCCTTAGCACTACGAACAAATTCAATTGTTATCCGGTTTTAAGGGTAAACAGTTTGGCGCCCACCGTGGGGCTAAGGATATTAGTGAACTTTCGATACGTTTTTCTTTCAAACACAATTTTACACTTGCTCTTTGCAGAATTTTCTGTTTTTCAGGTTGCACATTAATCATGTCGCAATGAACAACAAGACCAACAACCAAGTTGAAAACAACACTATGCCCGGGCATGAGGCCCCAGTCGACGTCAATTCTCAAATGGCGCTCGACACTGACCAGGCACCTGGCTCGTTGCACAGTGTCCAGGGGGAGAACCGCTCGGGGATTCAGCAAAGCGGAGAGAGCGAAATCAGTCTCAGGGTAATATTTGACATGCTACAAGCTCAGCAAGCGGCGATAGCCCAGTTGCAAAACCGCACTCAGAACCCCGACAGAGCAGAGAACGCTCCCCCTCAGGCAGCAACCGAGCAAAATGAACCGGTCGCAACTCAACCGGATGAGAGCGGTTCGGGGACTAACTCCGGGATCATCAAGATGCTGGAAGAGTTAACTAAGCGGGTCGAGACAGGAGAAAAGAGAATTGAAGCCAACGATAAAAAAGTTGAAACATATAACTCAAGGGTAGACCAAATACCGGGAGCACCTTCGGTATTGAAAGGCATGGATGCCAAAAAGTTCGTACAGAAACCATTCTCGTCCAACGCCGCTCCGAAGCCGATCCCCAAGAAATTTTGCATGCCCGAAATTCCTAAGTACAATGGAACTTCGGACCCTAATGAGCATGTGACAGCCTATACTTGTGCCATAAAGGGGAACGATCTCGAGGACGACGAAATCGAGTCCGTCCTCCTGAAGAAATTCGGAGAAACTCTATCCAAGGGAGCGATGACGTGGTATCATAACTTACCACCAAACTCCATCGACTCTTTCGCTATGTTGGCTGATACATTTGTAAAAGCCCATGCAGGGGCCATTAAGGTTGAGACAAGGAAGTCCGACTTATTCAAAGTCAGACAACGTGATAGTGAAACGTTAAGGGAGTTCGTATCCCAATTCCAATTGGAGCGGATGGATCTGCCCCCGGTTACAAACGATTGGGCAGTGCAAGCTTTCACCCAAGGGCTGAATACCGGCAGCTCTGCAGCATCTAAGCAACTCAAGCAGAGTTTAATCGAATACCCGGCCATCACCTGGGCGGATATCCATAACCGGTATCAATCAAAAATCAGGATAGAGGATGATCAGGTCGGAGTTGTATCATGTTCCTCTTATACAGTTAAGACCTTTGATCGACCTCGAAGAGACAACTTTCGTGAGCCAAGGTTGAACCGAGACAGGCATCGACCATACCCGGAAGATCGACGGAATGGATCGAGGGGACTCAAGGTCCCGAGACAGGAAAACAGGTACGAAGTGAATCAAAGGAATAGAAGGCCGTTGCCAAAGGGCAACTTCGAGAAAACCAATGATCGACAGGAAGCACCCCGGCTGTTCGAGTACAACTTTAACGTCGACTCAGCGACCCTGGTTTCAGCGATTGGCTGAATCAAAGACACCAGATGGCCGAGACCATTGCAAACAGACCCCGCCAAGAGGGATCCTAACCTCGTATGTAAATATCATGGCACTCACGGTCATAGAACGGAAGATTGCCGACAGTTGAGAGAGGAGGTGGCACGGTTGCGCGAGAACGGACATCTTCGGGAGTTTCTTAGTGACCGGGCAAGAAACCATTATGAAAACAGGGACAGGCCGGCAGATCAAAAGGAGCCGAAACATATTTTCAATATGATAATTGTAGGTACGGACGCACCCCAAGTACCGGTATTGAAGCGCACAAAAATTTCCATCACTCGAGAAAAACGAACTCGAGACTATGTACCTGAAGGAACTCTATGCTTCAGCGACAGGGGAAATCGAGGGCCTTGCACAACCCTATAACGACGCACTGGTAATATCAATGTTGATACACGATACCCAGGTAATGCGCGTACTTATCGACCCTGGAAGTTCAGCCAATATAGTCCGGTCCTGGGTCATCGAACAGCTGGGACTAACGAATCAAATCATTTCCGAGGTCCGGATACTCAACGGATTTAATATGGCATCGGAAACAGCGAAGGGGGAGATAACATTGATGGTGAACGTCGCCGGTACCACCAGGGCAACAAGATTCTGCGTAATCGAGGGTGATATGAGGTATAATGCCCTGCTCGGAAGGCCCTAGATACATGACATTAGGGCAATACCATCAACCTTGCACCAGAAGTTAAAATTCCCATCGGTCGAAGGAATCACCACCATTTATGGAGAACAGCATGCGGCGAGAGAGATGTTCGCGGTAGAAGAGATAACATCAAAGTCCATCAATCCCCAACAGAAGGCCAAATAGCAATCACAAAAGCCGCCCTCGACAGATGGGGGCGAGGAAGATCAGCCCGATGAAGATAGCTTCAGGGTACCCTGATCCTTCGTTATCCCAGATGAGGCCGATGCAACCAAGTCGAAGATCGAGGAATTGGAGCAAATCCCGATCCGCTATGACGCACCCGACCGGAAGGTATACCTGTGCTCGGGTTTGAACTCCGAGCTCAGGACCAAACTACTTTATTTTCTTTCTGCTAATGAAAGTTCTTTTACTTGGTCCCATTTGGATATGACAGGCATACCACCGGATATTGCGACACATAAGCTTAGTGTCGACCCAAAATTCCGGTCGGTCAAGCAGAAAAAGAGGCCTCAATCTGAAGTCAAGCAGGCCTTCATTCAGGAAGAGGTAACCAAGCTTTTGAATATAGGTTCCATTCGGGAGGTAAAGTACCCCGAATGGTTAGCTAACGTAGTGGTAGTACCAAAAAAGGGGAACAAGCTTAGAATGTGTATAGATTATAAGGACTTAAATAGAGCCTGCCCTAAAGATTCCTTCCCACTGCCCAACATCGATCGTATGATCGATGCTACTGCTGGCCACGAGACTCTAAGTTTTCTCGATGTCTACTCTGGATATAACCAGATACAAATGGATAAGGACGATCAAGAAAAAATGTCCTTCATCACTAAATATGGCACTTACTGCTATAATGTGATGCCATTCAAGCTTAAGAATGCGGGGGCTACATATCAGCGCCTGGTAAATAAAATATTCAAAAACCAACTAGGTAAAACCATGGAGGTTTATATTGATGATATGCTAGTTAAGTCCCTGCGAGTAGAGGACCATCTTAGTCATTTGCAGGAAACGTTCGACATTTTGAAGAAATACAATATGAAGCTGAACCCGGAAAAATGCGCGTTCGGGGTAGGCTCCGGGAAATTTCCCGGGTTCATGGTCTCGAACAGAGGAATAGAGATCAACCCGGACAAGATCAAAGCTATCGAAGATATTAAAGTAGTCGACAACGTCAAGGCCGTGCAAAAACTCACAGGCCGGATCGCAGCTTTAAGTCGTTTCATATCCAGGTCGTCAGACAGAAGGCACCAGTTCTTCAACTTGCTAAAGAAGAAGAACGAATTTTCATGGGGACCGGAATGCCAACATGATTTAGAGGAACTTAAGAGGTACCTTTCTAACCCACCTCTATTACATACGCCAAAAATAGGCGAGCTGTTATACCTTTATCTCGCTGTATCGGAGATAGCGGTTCCCCATATATTATGTTACTAGAACATTAGGGGAAGCTGAAACCAGGTACCCGCACTTAGAGAAGCTAGCTCTAGCCTTATTAAGTGCTTATAGGAAATTAAAACCATATTTTCAGAGTCATCCGATATGTGTAGTGACGACTTACCCACTTAGGAATGTCATGCATTAGCCCGAGCTATCAGGCCGACTGGCCAAATGGGCCATCGAGATCAGCGAGTACGATATCCAGTATCGACCTCGAACCTCGATAAAATTGCAAGTACTGGCCGATTTTATCGCCGACTTCACACCGTCGCTTATTCCCAAGTCGAAAAGGAACTCATGACTAAATCGGGGACTCCTTCGGGAGTGTGGACTTTGTTCACTGACGGGGCCTCGAATTCGAAAGGATCGGTTTTGGGTATCGTTCTAAAACCTCCGACCGAAAATACAATCAGGCAATCCATCAAAATCATAAAATTGACTAACAATGAAGCCGAGTATGAGGCTATGATTGCAGGTCTCGAACTGGCCAAGAACCTTGGGGCGGAGATAATCGAGGCCAAATGCGACTCTCTCCTTGTGGTCAACCAAGTGAACAGGACGTTCGAAATCAGAGATAGTCGTATGCAAAGGTATGTAGATAAACTTCAAGTCACTTTGCACAGGTTCAAGGAATAGAACCTGCAACATATCCCCCGGGAACAAAACAGCGAGGCTGACGCTCTCGCGAACCTAGGGTCGACGATCGATGATGAAGAGATCGACTCTGAAAAAGTCGTTCAGTTGATGAGATCGGTGGTCGAAGAAGGTCACGCCGAGGTCAACTCGACAAGCTTGACGTGGGATTGGAGGAACAAGTACATAGAATACCTCAGCTCGGGGAAAGTCCCGCACGATCCCAAAGAATCGAGGGCATTGCGTACAAAGGCGGCCCGATTTTGTTTGGCCAGCGATGGAACTCTTTACAGAAGAACCTTTGGAGGACCCTTAGCCTTATGTCTCGGCCCCGGGGATACCGAGTACATTCTGAGAGAGATACATGAAGGAGCTTGTGGCAATCATTCGGGCTCCGAATCATTAGTTCGGAAGGTAATCCGGGCTGGCTATTACTGGATCGACATGGAAAAGGACGCAAAGGAATTCGTGCGCAAGTGCGGCAAATGTCAAAGATACGCACCGATCATCCACCAGCCGGCCGAAACTCTGCATTCAGTTATATCGCCATGGCCGTTTATGAAGTAGGGAATGGATATAGTAGGTCCACTCCCTCGAGCACCAGGTAAGGCTCAATTTATCCTCTTTATGACTGACTATT
>MCJB01042358.1:12940-117293 GCA_002018475.1 Nicotiana obtusifolia
CCCCCCCCCCCCCCCCCCCCCGGAGATCTATTGCTTTATATATTATGGGTTTGATGAGATAAGATTTGATGGAGTATGTAAAGAAACTTGGAGAAGGGAATTGGAATGCAGTTTAAAGGAGTTCATGGTTGATGAGATGTGGAAAAGTTTCTAGGTTAATCATCTGAGACCTAATCTTAGTGTGGTGGGAGACGGAGGCGGCGACGTGGTTGGGTTTATATAGGAATGTGTATATGAAATGTGCTAATATGACATTTTTGTTTTCTAAAAAGTTTAGTCTTCTAATTGCTGAGGCATGATGGATTCCAAAATTTAGAGAAAGGAGATGGATGTAGTGTCATGAAGAGTGTTTCAAATGATATTTTCCATTAATTAGAAAGAAGGAATCAAACTAAAAGGTAATTTAGAGATGAAACTTTTGAAACAATGGGTTTCCTGAATTGTAAGGTTCTATAGTAAGTTAGGATGTCTAATTTTGATTTGCAAGGCAACCTAATTACAGATTTTGTAAACAATAGAGATTTGAAAGCATTAGTCATAAGGTCTAGTATGAAAATTATAGTTTACTAAAATCAAAAAATTACAACTTCTGTTCATATGTTAAAGTTTTTTCATGATTTTGCTCAGCAGAGGCTGGTGGATATTTCATCCGACATGTTTCAACTCAGAACACCTTGACTAATGTTCTTGGAACATCTCTAGTCACTATGACCTGGTAAATAACTTTAATACTATATCACCAAAAGCATGTAGTGATGTTAGGATCTCTAATGGAATTGAAATTCACGCAGCATGTTTATTTTGTCAGTTACAGTACCTTCTTTTATAACGGCGTTCAGTTACAATATTTTTAATCACTTCATGCTATTTTCTTGTAACTTTCTCATCTTAGAAGGCCTTTGGCTTCCATTTTGTAGAGTGATAAATAATTTTGCGGCTTATGTTTTCTTTTGCACAGTAATGAACTCTTCTCGATCTTTCTCAATGAGACAATATAATCATGTGGGCAAGTTCAGAGGTAATCGCTCCAATTTCTAATATTTGCTGCTTGAATTTTTTATCATATGAGAATTATATTTTTTTCCCCTTAATCTCTTTGTTATGGTGGTCTATATTTCTTTTATAATGTTTTTTAGGTGAAGAGGAAGACTTGAAAGTTGCACAGCTAAGAAAGATTTTTCTTTTTAGTGAAAAGGTAAGTCATCAACAAAGTAAATAATCCCTCATTTATACATAATTTTCAAGGCTAACTGGATTCTCCTTCTAATCTAATTATGTACAAGTTAGCAAAGAACATCATACTTTAGAGACAGGATGTGGTTGGGAAAGTTTGGTTGTGGAAGCTATCAAGCGAACATGATGAAAATATACTCTATCACCCTTGTGTTAGATGTTTAGACATCATAGACTTTTAACGTGCTGCCCTAGAAAATTGAATTCTTTTCTCCCCTTGTTGTTTTTAAACATCTTACCTTTTTCAAATCTTTAACATATGTTTTATTATTATTTTTGCCCTTAAAGATTGTGCAGATAAGATAGGAAACCAAGCAGTTATAATGGATCGTAAAAGCCAAAGCTGCTCAAATTTAGTACTAATTGTTAGATGCTTCTTATATGTGTAGGAACTTTATATTTGAGATTGACTATCTATTTGGATCGGAATTTTATCTTGTGTTATAGGTTTGCCTCTGTGGAAAGGGCTTGAATAGATTTTGTTTATGTATTATGTGATCAAAGGATGTTCTGCCCATGCCATATTGCTTTCAAGAAAATACCTTTTATTTGTCTTTATTAAGTATTATTAAAAGAAATTTCTGCAAGAATAGATAGAAGGTGCTAAATAACACACTTGACAATAAAAATTATGTTATGGTTTCTCAGTTTGCTAATCAGAATACTATCCATGTACGTAAATGCTTTGATGCAGGAAAAATATGTCTAGGGAAAGTTGAAGTTCGTCAGAAGTTTAAGGAATAGTAGTTACCATTTTAATTCTCAACATAATAATAGCCAAATAATTTGCAACTCTTGTTCTATTCTAGGTATGGCTCCATTCTCTCTGAAATTGATTGAGGAAAATGCTGGATAATTTGATTATCTAGAATAATTAGATTTGTCACAGCGTCAAGTGTCAAACTTGTTTGTACGTTGGTGTTTGGTTTGCATCTCAATTTGTGTTTGTCAAATAGTTGTTTTTGTTATTTTTAAGAGGCTATTGTTCTGCTAGCTTTCCCCAAATACTTCTAGCGATCAGCTGATATACATGATTAAGCTTGTGTTAAGCTGATCTTTAACTATAATGATAAAATTAAGTTGTCTGGTACATCTATGGTGGCATGGGTGTCATTGAAAAGGAGAATTGAAAAGGTTAGTTTTTGGAGCAATAACTAGAGGATCCAGCTTTTTTGGCCCGACTAGTACCATTTTGCGGATTAATGAACTTTGTTAAATGACCATTCTCTTTAATTTCTTTGTTCCCTTAATTGATCAAGACATAATGAATGAAAAGTTGAGCAACTGTGAGTTTTGTTAAATAATTTTTTTCAATGTTCTCCCAGTTGTTGGGATTCATTTTAATTGGTTGAAGTTGGCAGCTCCTTTCAGAATATATTTACATATAGAATTACTATTTTTTCACTTGATTTCATCTCTTAACATACATTTATTGTTATTTCAGGTCATACAATAATGTCTAAAAATTTAGCATTCGGAAGATTTCAATATGACGAAGAGTTGTGGAATTTGTTTTGTGAACTTATGTATCTATTAACTTTGTTATTGTCGGCATTCAATAGTATTAGTTGTAATACATTAGTTATTCAATTCAAATAATATAATTTTATCTTTTCTGTCGTTCATACATTAATAATGTAGATTACTACTTGCTTTTTTGTCTAGATATAAAGAAATATTATGTTTTTGTGAATTATTTTATAGTATTTGCCAATTCAAAGATAGTTTCAATGACAATAAAAAGGTTGTTATTTTACCTTTCATCAATAATTTAATTGGATTTATCGATAACAAAAATGAAGTTTGTGCAAACTACATCATTTTCCAGATGAATTTAGCAGCCATTATAATAGTCGTAAAAGTATGTGATTTTTACCGGCAATTTAATTTGATTTACCTGCAATAAAAATAGGCGCTAAAAGAGCAAACTAAGTAATTCTGGAAATAAATTTAGCAACCATTATAATTGTTGCAAATAATTATCGTTAAAGCTAATGGTCTTTAGTGGCAATAAGTCATACCTTTTACCAGCATTTGTGAGAATGGCTGCTAAAGGCTTTGTCGACCCCGACTTGAGTGGTTAAAGATCAATGGTCGGCAAAGGATATAGCTGCTATTGTTATTGCGGCTAATGACCTTTTCTATTGCCGCTAAAGTCCTTTTTGTTGTAGTGGTATCTTACCTAAATTTGCCTATTTGCGATAGCTACGTGCTAGGAGGGGCGCATATATGTGGGGTTGAGCTCATATGCGTGCATCGAGGTACTATTTTCATGCTCGGAGTAGCGCTTAGGCTATGACATGCCTTGAATTGATTGCTAAGTTTCAAGCTGTGATATTTCTCCTATTTGTACCCCTCTGTGGGTTATTTGCACCATATTTGAGATGTCGTTGAGGTTATTCTCCCGATTGAACCTGATAAACTGCTATTTCATGATGAAATTGTCTGTTCTAGCTATGATAGCACATATTGCACATGCATAAACTATAACATGTTATTTATACCAGTCCAGGAGTATGAAACTTAATAATCGTTGATCATGTACATGTATTCTCGTATATTTGCTTTTTATGTGTTATGAGTTGGACTGGTAGCCTGGCACGCCAGACGTATTAAGATTATTGGCACGTGAGTTGTCCGTGCGGTTGATATTATTGACACATGAGTTGTCCGTGCAGTTGATATTATTGGTACATGAGTTGTCGGTGCATTACATGAGTTGTCCGTGCGGATCCAGATATTGATATTATTAGCACGTGAGTTGTCCGTGTAGCACGTGAATTATCCATGTAGCACGTGGTTTGTCAATGCAGCGTGTGGATATGGATCCATTCCCCTAGGGTCACCCTCTCATGTTTGTCTCTTGATGTTGTACACGCGGATATTGATGAAAATTGATTAACAGTTTGATACGGATATGGAAAGGTTGAGGAAAAATCTGGCCAGTGTTTTGTTTGGATTTGCATTTCATCTCTACTTGCAATTTTCGTAGTTATTTACCCGATTCGTTTGTGTATCACCCTTATATGCTGTATCATTTACTGAGGAAAGTACTGGAGTAATTGTACACACACACACACACATATAGTTCCTTCTATGCTTTATACTTGATCACATTATTGTTCTGTACTTATTGGATTATGAGACTGTACATGTTAAGTATCATTTATAATTCTTGCTTTTTTTACCTCGCTGAGGTTAGTTATGATGCTTATTAAGTACATTGGGTTAATTGTACTCATACTACACTGTGCACTTAATTGTGTAGATCCAGATATCAGACCCAATCATCAGTAACCGAGGCTAGTAACAATGTTGATTGCTGAGAGACGAGGTAGAACTGCATTCTTGACCGCAGTCTTGGCGTCTCTTTTCTTATGTACTGTTGTCTTTATTTCAGACAGTGTTGTACTCGGTCATTCAGACATGTATTTTCGTATTAGAGCTCATGACTCTGTATTTACCAGTTTTGGGGAGATTTATCATGTATTAGCGGTATTTTGTTAATTTGAGATTCCATACTTATGATATTTCTATAAATTTCGTTAATTTGGTTCCTTATTGTTATGTTTGGCTTGCCTATCAAGTGTGTTAGGCGTCATCATGAAGGGTTGAGATTTTGGGTCGTGACAAGTTATTATCAGAGTCCTAGGTTCATAAGTATTACTAGTCATGAGCAAGTTTAGTAGAGCCTTGCAGATCGGTACAGAGACGTCTATACTTATCTTCGAGAGGCTACCGAACTGTTAGGAAAATATTATTTTCTTGCCTTCTTGTTGTGCAGATTTATTATCTCCGAAGTTTGAAACTTGACACTTCTATTCTCTCACAGATGGTGAGGACACGTGCGACCGGATCTGGTGGACGGCCACCAGTACCACCAGTTAGGGCCACGAGAGGCCGAGGCCGCAGTAGAGGCCAAGGTGTGGCCCGCACTATAGCCAGGGAAGCACCTGTGGAGCCAACAGTTGCTCCAACTGAGGAGCAGGTACCTGATATTGTTGAGCCGGTGGGACCAGCTAAGGCACAAGCAGTGCCCATTGTGATCCCAGACCTTCAGGATGCCTTAGTTCAGATTTTGACCGTGTGCACGAGCCTGGCTCAGGCAGTCTCAATTCCAGATGCACCAGCCACTTCCGCCGGTTGCTTCCGCTCGGGCCGAGGTTGGTCCCCATATGAGTGATGAGGAGCAGAAGAGATTGGAGCGGTTTGGGAGGCTTAAGCCTCCAGATTTCAGTGGAGCAGAGTTTAGCGGATTCTTCGCACAACGGGTATTTTGGACACCAGTGGGGTTGCATCTACTACTTTTCAGCTGACTAGGGCAGCTTACCGATGGTGGCAGGCTTATGAGTTGAGCAGGACAGCCGATGCAGCGCCACTTACATCGCATGAGTTCTCGGTTCTCTTCTTAGAGAAGTTTATCCACAAACTCACCGAGAGGAGATGCGTAGGCAGCTTGAGCAGCTACGCTAGGAGGACATGATAGTGACTCAGTATGAGATGAGGTTGCAGAATCAGCTCGTCGCGGTATGGTTGGTTCCCACTGAGAGGAAGAAGATTATGAGGTTCATTGATGGCTTAACTATGTCTTACGCTTCCATATGGCTCGGGAGGTTGCGACGGATGCTAGGTTTGACCAGGTGCTCGAGATTGCTAGACGCTTAGAGCTGGTTCGCAGGCAGGAGTGTGAGGAGTGAGAGGCCAAGAGGCCT
Source organism: Nicotiana obtusifolia (assembly GCA_002018475.1). Taxonomy (NCBI): domain Eukaryota; kingdom Viridiplantae; phylum Streptophyta; class Magnoliopsida; order Solanales; family Solanaceae; genus Nicotiana; species Nicotiana obtusifolia. The sequence continues at coordinate 18,886 of MCJB01042358.1, forward strand.
CGTAGTTCAGGTGGTTTCAGCAGTGTCTCATCTGGAGGCCAGTCCCATTAAAGCAGAGTTCACCCTTCTAGACCTGTTCAAGCATCTCGACATGTTCCTCGTGGTTATTCGGTTAGCCAAAGTCCCCATATTGCACGCCCAACTCACTCATCATTCAGTGCATTGCTGGCACAGAGTTCTTTCCATGCTTCATTTGCATAGGCTTCCTCGGGCAGCTATCAGATTATCAGGGTCAGCAATTTCGTTAGAGGAGATGTTGTTTTGAGTGCGGGGACTTGAGTCATCTCAAGAGGGACTGCCCCAGACTATTGGGTACGATTCCACAGCAGAGCTCTCAGCCTATGCTCTCAGCACCAGTAGCTACACCACCCGCACCGCCAGCTCGGGGTGGGGCTTAGTCAGCTCGATGCCGCCCTAGAGGGGGAGGTCGATCAGGAGGTGGTCAGGCCCGTTGTTACATATTTCCCGCTAGGCCAGAGGTATTTGCTTCCGATGGCGTGATCACAGGTATTGTTTCAGTGTGCCACATGGAGGTTTCGGTATTATTTGGCCCTGGTTCCACTTATTCATATGTGTCATCATACTTTGCTCGTTATTTGGATATGCCGCGTGATTATTAGTTATTCTTGTTCATATATCTACACTAGTCGGTGATTCTATTACTGTGGACCGTGTGTACCGTGTGTACCGGTCTATGCTGTGACTATTGGGGAATTAGAGACAAGATTTGATCTTTTACTGCTTAGCATGGTTGATTTTGACGTGATTTTAGGCATGGATTATTATCACCATGTCACACTATTCTGGATTGTCACGCTAAGACCGCGACGTTGGCGATGCCGGGGTTGCCTAGGGTTGAGTGGAGAGGTTCCTTGGATTATATTTCCAGTAGAGTGATTTCATATTTGAAAGCTCAACAGATGGTTGGGAAGAGATGTCTTGCATATTCGGCCTTTGTGAAGGATGTTGGTGCTGATACTCCTATCGTGAGTCAGTTCCAGTTGTGAGGGACTTCCCAGATGTGTTTCTTGCAGACCTGCCGAGCATGCCACTCGACAGGGACAATGATTTTGGTATTGACCTGGTGCCGGGCACTCAACCTATTTCTATTCCTCCGTATCGTATAGCACTAGTAGAGTTGAAAGAATTGAAGAAACAACTTCAGGAGTTACTTGATAAGGGTTTCATCAGGCCTAGTGTGTCCCCTTGGGGTGCACTGGTTCTATTTGTGAATAAGAAGGATGGTACTATGCAGATATGTATTAATAACAGGCAGTTGAATAAAGTTACAATCAAGAACAAGTACCACTACCGCGCATTGATGACTTATTTGACCAGCTTCAGGGTGCTAGAATGTTTTTGGAGATTGATTTGAGTTCAGGGTATCATCAGTTGAAGATTCGGGATTCTAATATTCTAAAGACAACATTCAAGACCCACTATGGTTACTGTATTGGTGGAAAAAAGGCATGACACGTGGATTAATATCATGGTGACATGTGGCACTTATATCGGGTCAATAAAGAAAGATGGAGAGGCATGGATAAAATACCCACGATATTTTATCAAAGAAGGTACCACACTTGACAGCTGAGAAAGAAGAAATGGGAACGAGATGCATGAAGACCATAAAGGAAGATTCATGAATCAGTTATAAATGTGGAAAGAGAATCAACATTAACCCTAATTATGCGCAATCACCGATTATTACCGTAACCGTTACGAGAAATTTAGTAATGGAAAATTAATGCAATTAATGTTAGTAATGGGTAAGATTTAAGTAAACAAACCGTTACAACCGTGTATCCTTATATAAGGACCCTTACCTCAATTTGTGCGATTATATGAATAATTTTTAATTATATGCAATCAGTCTTTTACTTTTACCTGATTGAAGATTCTGATCCGTAATTCTGGGAGAAATTAGTGATCTACAATAAGCTTTCTTTCCTTTATTTATCATTTCAATTGTTTAGTTAATTCTCACCTTTTTGGAAAACTGAAGTAAATTTGGTTATTAGTAACCCAATTTTTCTTAATATTGGCTTTGACCACAAAAATTATTTTTGGGTTAAAAAGATTGGTTCCGTTGCTGGAAATCTGATAATTTATTCAGTTTCCAAATTTCATTTTTAGCAACAAATATGTCTACTACTAACAAAATTGATCAGGTGGGTGAGAGAGGTTAACAAGGTGGAACTCCACCACGTCACACACCCACATCAATTCCACAACGCCCACGAAAAAGTTCACCTGAAAGGTCTACTACTCCCAGTGGTGGGCAACAAGTAGGCGAACAAGGTAACGAGCAAGATAATTTGAAGCAGATGATTGCACAACACGTTAACAAAGCTCTACATGCTTTTGCGAGTGGGTTGCCCAATGTTGTGCAAAATCCTCCACCAGTAAATACAACTGTAAAAAACCCACATTCAGGAATTGACAACTCAGGAAGTGGAGAAATACCAAATGAATCCAGATATGGAGGGTCAGATACACCAAATAATTCCAATTTACAAAGTATAGTACTAACCTTGCAGAAGCAGCTCAAGTAGCAAAATCAGCAGATAGAACAGATACCTAGTGTGCCCCCGATAACGGTGTGGATATCGATAAATATTCGCAATAGCCCTGGAATCCAAGTGCAGCACCTTTACCAATTCCCCAAAAATTCAAGATGCCTGATATCCCTAAATATGATGGGACTTCTGTTCATGGGACCACGTTACTACATTCACCACATGGATTAAAGGCAATAATTTAACCAAGTAGGAAACTGAATCAATCTTGGTGAATTTTTTTAGAGAAACCCTCACGAAAGGGGCATTAACATGGTACTCACTCTTACCTGAAAATTCTATTGATTCTTTTGCTAAGCTTGCAGATTCATTTATAAAAGCACATTTGGAAGCCCAAAAAGTAGAGAAGAGGATGGAAGATATCTTCAAAGTAAAATAGCAACGCATGGAATTGCTCAGAGAATTCATGGATAGATTCTAACGAGAAAGGATGATATTGCTACGAGTACCTGATAACTGGGCGGCTATGGCTTTCCCAAGTAATTTGAAGGTGGATGAACCTGCGTTGTTTTATTTGAGGGCAAACGACCCCGATATATCCTATTAGAAGGTGGACGAACCCAGTATGTCTTTAAAGGTCGATGAACCTAACATCCTATTAAAGGCGGATGAGCCTAAAGTGCTATTTAAAGTGGACGAACCTAAATGTCCTATTAAAGGCAGACGAGCCAAAATATCCCTTCAACTGTGGTTGGTAGACTTGATGTTGATGATGATGCCTCCAGTTGTCTTTGGAGGCTTGATATATGCTTGTAAAGTCTTGGGTAAAGTTGCCTGTAAAGCTCAGGATAAAGTAATAAAGTTGTACAGTTATGATAAAGTAGAGGGTAAACCTAATGATAAAGTAGGAATGAAGTTGTTTGGCTTATGGAGATGAGGCAGTATAGCCGAATGATATCTCTAGTTGTCGTTGGAGACTTTAGTGATGATGCCTCCATTTGTCTTCACAGACTTGATGATTATCCTGTAAAGTTCAGGATAAAGTCGTTAATAAAGTCAAGAAATATCGTATTTGAAAGTAGATAAACCCAAATGTATCCGTATCCAATTCGGGGTGGATATAACTAAAACATCCCATTGAAGGTAGACATGCCTATTATCCAATTGAGGTGGACGAGCCTAATATCCTATTGAAGGCGGATACGCCCAATGTCATATTAAAGGCGGACATGCCTAATATTCCATTGAAGGCGAACATGCCAAAAGATAATAATAACTAAATTCATCAATGTATAATAAAGGATAAAGCAAATAATATAGTAAGGAACAAAGCCCACTCGTTTGTGATAATTAAGATGTGATAGTCCAAATGGTGATTCCGATTAGTGAACTTGTTTGTTGATTCTTGTCACGCTTATGATCTTGAGCGCTAGACTTGATGTTGACTCTGCTCCAGTCTTGATCAGTAGACTCGATTATTGATTCTTACAAATTGTGATTAACCTGCAAAATTTAGGTGGAGATGATAATAAAGTAATAAAGTCAAAATGAAGTAAAGAATAGATTTATAGATAAAATGAGAGATGAAGTCATTTAATTTATAGTCAGGGCGATGGCAGCCTAATGACGCTTTCGATCATGATTGTGTAGACTTGACATTGATTCAATGTCATCACTTGTAACTTTGTTGTTCCTGCATTCAAAGAAAAATTCTTAGTTTAGGAGGGGGTGCTGATTCGTGTTGACTTGAAGCTTGGCTTTGTTGATGCTCCATTCATCGTGTCTGCCTGGATCTTGTGATCTCCGTCCAAGACTTGGTAGATGAACAGTAGTAAAATTATTTTGAAGAAGCAAGTTATTTGAAAGACATAATATATGCAAATATATGTTCTTACTTATAGATATCTCATAAAATATTTCTATCAATTCTTAGATCGTGACACGCTTTCGAAACAAGTCGAACGTCCTTTATATGAATATTCCATTTCTGGATAGCCTGGATTAAACAATAGCTCAACAATGTCCAATCATTCCTTTGTCTATATTATCCCAAAAATTACCCCAATTTCCTACATGGGGAATATTAAATTTTATTATAATGAGACCGAACCTACAGGGCTGCTGTGACGACCCGACCAGTCGTCTCAGGAGTTACCGCTCCGTTTTTCCTATTTCTGCTTCATCATGCTTCGTTATCCGTGTTTTATGTGATCGAGTTGAGTAGTTTGCGTTCGGACGTGGTTTGGTTGGGTTTTTGATCAAAAGAGCAAGAAGGCATCGCAAAGCAGGTTATGCTATCGCAAAACCCATATGCGGTCACCCATATGCGGACCGAATATCGCACACACTGAGATCGCAGATCGAGACAGATTTCTGGGCAAAGATCGACGACCAAAATGCGGTCTTAAATGCGGTCCGCAAACCATACCGCACACTGAATGCGGTGAAGGCTAGGGTTACAATCCGCGATAGCCGTATCAAAAATGCGGACCACATGTCTGATTTGCGACAGAAATGCGGTCGCATTTTAAACATGAAAGGGGCGTTTTTGTCCCGATTTTTGATCTTGTATAAATAGAAACCAGTAACCATTGGCTATGTAAAACCCACTGTCGTTACCATCTAAGAAAACATTTCCAAAACGCCCTAAACCACAGCAAAATTCAGCCTAAAAAATATGTCCAAATGAGACTTGCTTGGACAGATTCTTAAAAGAGGGGATTTCGGCCATCTTAAACATAATTGGAGCTATAGAGCTAGGATTGAAGCGAATTTTGAGGTGATTTTTGGGAGATTTTCAAGGGAAACATCGGGGTAAGTGTTCTTAACTCAACTTTGGTCAAATTACCCCAGTATATTGCTAATTTTAGTATTTAATTGGTGATTTAAGTTGGAGAAATTGTGAAAAATCCTTAAGTTTAGAGTTAGATTTGGAGGTCGATCCGATGTCGGAATTCAATTATTTTTGTATGGTAGAACTCGTTGGGAAATAAGGAACCCGTTGATGTGGAAATTTCTGATCTTCGAGAAGTGGGCCCGGGACTCGGGTTTTGCTAATTTCGGAATTTCTTGGCATTTTTCGATTGTTTCGCTTGGGTTTTGTCCCCTTGGCATATTGTGACGTATTCGTTCTGATTTTGGGTAGATTTGACGCGCTTGGAGGCCAATTCGAGGGGCAAAGACGTCGCGGTCTAGGGATTTAGCCGGTTCGAGGTGAGTAGTGATTGTAAATGATGTTCTGACAGTTTGAAACCCCGGATTGTATATCGTAGTGCTATATTGAGGTGAGACACACGCTCGATGATGAGCGTGGGGTCGTTTACTACTGGGGATTGTGACTTGGTCTGCCCCGATTGATGATTTTTACCGTGTATTTGACTGAAACTTATTTGTTATCATTATGATTTGGGCTGATTGTCATATTTGGGCTTCGTGCCAATTATTTGAACCCTTCGGGAATTTTCATCACTGTTTCCTCACTATTTTGACTTATTACCTGAACTCAGTCATGTTGTTTTTACTGTTTTATAACTCAGCCACTTTTACTCAGTTTTGAGATTTAAATAATATTCTAATGACGTTTTTGGGCTGAGAACTACTGTTTTACTATGCCCGAGGGGCTTGTGATGATTTTCTGACTGAGTGCGGCCGAGGGCCAGATGTGAGGATTTACTGAGTGATATAAGGCCGAGGGCCTGAGATACTTTCTATGCCACGAGGTGGCTTGTGAATGATATGAGGCCGAGGTCCTGAGATACTTTATATACGCCACGAGGTGGCTTGATTGATATGAGGCCGAGGGTCTAGATTTATTCCATGAGGTGGCTTGATATTGCGCTTGGGTCGTAAGGGGCCCCTCCCGGAGTATGTACACCCCCAGTGAGCGGGTACCCAATGTGATGTGAAATATAACCCGAGGGGCTGATATTGTACTATGTGATAGCCCGAGGGGCTGATACTGTTCCATGTGATAGGCCGAGGGGCTGATGTTGTACTATGTGATAGCCCGAGGGGCTGATACTGTTCCATGTGATAGCCCGAGGGGCTTATATTGTTCTGAATTTGATCCCGAGGGGCTGGTACTGTCTTATGATATTGCCCGAGGGGCGGATTTGTTGATACTGAGCCCGAGGGGCTATGTTTTACTTCACATTATTTACTTGAAAAATTACATGTTTTACCTGTTGAAAGGAGATTTTACTTGATTTCTCACTGATTTACCGTTTTGAGATGATGTTTTAAATGCTTCATTATAGAATGCCTTGTGCTTTACGTGTTTTCTTACTTTCAGTCGTTATTTATATTTGTTACTCACTGAGTCGGAGTACTCACATTACTCCCTACACCATGTGTGCAGATTCAGGTATTGTTGGTTCCGATCGGGAGTGCTGACTCCTCCCGTCCAGGCGGTGATTCAGAGACTACGAGGTAGCTGTTGGCGTCCGCAGCCCCGTATCTCTCTTATCTTGTTGTTCCCATGCTTTTCAAACAGTTGGAGATATTGTATTTAGTAGACATGTATCATGATCCATAGTTGCTTATGATTTGTGACACCCCGGTTTGGGCTGTAGTCAGGATGGTTAGTTATATTTTTCGCGAATGATTGCTATTAAACTATGCTTGTATTGTTTTCTTGTTAGTTAACTGCTTAAAATGAGATTTTATTTGAATTGGCTGGCTTTGTTTTCACGAGAGGCGCCATCACGACTGTGTTCGAGGTTAGGGTCGTGACAGGTTGGTATCAGAGCCTAGGTTACATAGGTCTCACGAGTCATGAGCGGGTTAGTAGAGTCTGGAGGATCGGTACGGAGACGTCTGTATTTATCTTCGAGAGGCTGCAGAACCTTTTAGGAAATCTTGATATCCTTATCGTGCGGCTTGATTCTATTGAGGCTTATGCCTTTATTTCCTTCCTACTCAATCTTATGCGGCGCGAAGCGCTTGTTATCAATTGGGAATCGAAGAGTTGTAGTGGTACTACAGACGTGGTGCCAGATGGGTGTTCGGGCAGGCTATTATCGTTCTCCTGTGGAAGGATGTTCTTATGTTCCAGCTTAATATATCTGTATCTCCTATGGTTTCGAGACCGTGCACGAATTGCTACGATGTCTACGTGTTGTTGTCATATAATGTTGGTGAAACGGTAGAGTGCTTATATATGGAATGTGGCAGTGAATGACTCGAAAGGAGGATTTCTCAGTGTATGATTTAGAGGTTCAGCATTTAATTCCAGCGAAGGAAAGGCAGCCGGACTATAGATGCCCATGTTTGGTTGATAAAGTAACAAGACTGGATATTTTCAAGCATGATAGAATTTTCAATGTGATGCGGTGTCGTCGTCCTTGTTTGAACGCATTATGGTTCGTTGGTGTTACGACCTTCTTGGATTTTTGCCTTCGGGGCATGGTGCTGTGGAATGGTGCCTGAGGGGTGGTTGCCAGGGATAGCTGTGTGCAGCGGTTCAAAATCGAACTAGTATTTCTAATGTGGATGGCTCGAGAAAGATGATCTTCGAAGAGGCTTAGAGTCGGTAACATTTTATTGGTTCGGGTGCTACAGAGATGGATCTCGATTTGATGCAACACGTGAGAAGCGAAGTATGAGGAAACGACATGGCAGGAAGTGTTTCGCGGTGGTTGAAGTACTAGCAGGCCAAGTATGAGAAGCAGAGGTTGAAAAGTTGCTTAAAGGAGATGGTTTAACCGAAATAAGAGTGACAGATTAGCATATGGATTCTGTGGCAGGATAGCCGCGTGCCTCGACAAAGTGTAGACCGGTTTGGGAATCATGATGGAAGGTGATTTGGCCTACGTATTTTATTTGGAGTGATGGTTGTCCTACGAAGAAAGATCGAATATGGCAGGAAGGAGTTTGTCTGAAATGAATAGGGGTATGAAGATCTGATTATCGTTTCAGGTGCAATATGACTTGAGTTCGTAAAGTATTGTTGAAATCAGTTGATGTCAATAGGGAAGGAGCAGACTTATACAGCTGGTGGGCGAGCATGAGCTCAGGAGGATTTGCTGATTACGAGGTAGTTGTACCCAGTGCAGCGTCGTTAGAAGATGTCGGTAAGGAATTCCATAGGTGGCTTATCTCATGTGAGCAGGTCAGCGGTGGCGTGATGTTGATGAAGCTTCTGCGAGGTATATTACTTGCTACTCAGTAAGAGGTCGAGTGTGTGACTATGACTTGTGATCCAGGATGTTCATGAAAAGCTTAACAAAGACTTCGAGAAGTCTGTCGGGTTAATGGTGCGAGATCATGGTAATTGAGAATGGAGGAATCGTCGTGGGCTCTACATTATGTGACAGTGGCTTAGAGCTAAGTGGGGGGAGCCCCACCGTTTACAATTGGATCGCGTGGTTGTCTGCCTGTGCGGTTTCTGGTTATCGGTACGTTGGCGGATTACTTATGACTAAGAAAAAAAATAGAAGTATTAGGGGTAATTCAGCAAAGAACTAGATGGGCGTGTGCTATATTCAGCGTTATGGATGCATGTTCAGGTTTTTTGGGAAGACTCGGAGCTTATGTTTTGTGGACGTGATGTACATGGAAAAGAGCGCAATCGGTTGCTTCTTCGAGAGGTTGTTATGTGCTAGTAGAGCGCTGGAGTTGGTTATCTTCGGGACTAGGTCAGAGTGATTGACTCTCGATAACGGTCCTAGTGGATTCAAGAATTAAAGTGCAGTGCCTAAAGATTTCGGGTCCGATGTGTGGTTAAGGATCAAGTCTTCACAGTGGATTGCGAACAAAACTTGGAATATTCTATGTTACCATCGGGTATACGGTGCAGTATTAGAGGAAAGGAAGAAATGGCTTCGGATTCGCAGAAGGTCTTGCAAAATGAGTGTATCAGTCTGAGATAATATTGAGCACATAAGGAGGGTATGAGATGGTTCATGAGTATTGAGACGATGTGGTCTCGCGATTCGGGTCACTCGAGGTGAGTGCGAATTGAGTTCGTTATGTTGTGAATAGAGCTATTACATTTCTAAGTCAGGTCAAGAGTAAATTGAAAGAAGTTGGGTCGGTTAGTAATGGTCGAATCGGTGTGATGGTGGCAATGATCAGTTCCTTCGGCGTGTGAAGTTTTACATGCGGATGTGGTTGTGCGTGCAGGTCCGATAGCCACCATGACTTGATTGATTTGGGAGATATTTGATTCGAATGGCCTTGTTGTGCTAATGGACTCCGGAAGAGTCATGATGGTTTAGACCACAACTTGAGGTTTGTATTTTCTGTGGTTATGGGAATTCAGTTGCGTGTTGCCATGGTTCTTCTGAAATGAGTTGAGTGAAAGGGGTTCTAGCCAATGAAGTGTTCATTCTACTAGTAGTTCAGGGGTTATGGGAAATTCTTTTACTCTCGTGTAGCGGTACGATAGGTGCAGTGAGCAGCATTGGAATTGGAAGAGGAGGATCAATGTTGCGGTTCAGTGTTGACAAGAATGTCATGAGCGCGGATAAGCAGGGACGAATTCAGGTGTTCAGAGTAAGCTGGCATTTTCTTTAGTGTCACCTGGGAACGGTGTCTTGTGTAAGAGGCTTTGTGTATTGATTTGCGGACTCTTGGTCGGCTTTAGAATTAGTATTGTTGGTGTATGGAGGTGCAGACTTTGCTACGTGGTGCGGAATGTCGTGGGGGCGTATCCCACGGGAAAATTGTATAAGTGTGACCTATTAGTCACTTGATTGTCAGAGGTTGAAACCAAGTATGGAGACTTTGGTACTGACACTAATGTGAGAGTTTATGCTTAGAAGGCGCTCTAGTCCGTTGGTTGTGAAACATGGGAGTGTGTTTCGGATTGAGACGACTTGATTATTCACACATATGTTGTGGTCCCGTGTAGCTTGTGATATTATATGAGTAGGATGACTCTCAGATGCAGGTCATTTATTGCGCCTTAGCCGTGCTTGTGTTTTGTAGCGTATGGTGCTATCCGTCTTTCTAGGGTGGTAATTTCGCACTTGGCGTGCTTGCGGTCGATATTCGGTATTTCGTAGGTATAAGCAGTATGGCTTGCTGGGTATTTCCTTACTTATTGTTATGTGCAGATCGGGTGGCACGCCCAACGGTATCATGTTTGGATCGGGTCGCACAGCGCAACGGTATCATGTGTGGATCGGTTGCATGCCGCAACAGTGTTATGTTGAGTATGGTCTCCTATATCTATTCCTGCGTATTCTGTTTCTCATCCTCTGAGAAGGGTTCGTAACATCTGTTCGACCATTTTATTCGTTACGGGGGCTGGATAATTCTTTTCCAAAGTTCGTTCCTCTTTATGTGTCATGTTCAAATTGTAGCTTGTCGGCGCATTGAAGGCGCCATATGAGATCTGAGTCGGTGTTTGAGGCGGCTTATTGCATGAGTAGCTTGCACCGGGTGAGACAAGATTATTGGGGCTGCAATCTGTGCAATCAGATTTATATAAGGCACATTAAAAGGAAATATCGCTATTCAGTTCAGAATGAGGTAATGGTTCTTGACAGGACGAGAGACTCCATGAATTATTGATTCGGTAGGTGGCTACGAGTTCCTATACGTCTCTTTCGTTGTGGCAGTACTGCGAGATTTGGAACAGGATTTATATACGCCATGAGATGTGTTGCGGGCACCAGATTCTTGAAATTTCAGCTATTGTGGTCGGAGGATGTTATTATAGGCAATCGACTTATATGGTGAGTTTTTGAATTTGCACTCCACTGTGTGTTTATCCCTGTTGGGAGATTTTGATGGTCTTAGCCGTGTCAGAGTTGTGAAAATTTGAAACGAGGTTTTGGTTAAACTGAGGTTAATTGACGATGCTGGAATTAATTATGAACAACTATTATGACCAGAGGCGTGGTTATGGGCATACATATGATAGGCGCGCAAGCACGAGTTGTTACAGCCGGTTAAGACTAACATGCTGTGTTGAATTAATCGGGTTGTGAGAAATTTGGCTTTGAAGTTTATAAATGTGGATAAAAGAACTAATCTTCAATTGAGAAGGCGTTGTCGGATCCATGTTGAAATTTACGGTGACGTAGAATCGCCCTCTTTCGTACCTATGATTAAGCTTGCTTTCCTCGAGTCTCTTGCTTTATTCTTTGTACTGTGGTGCCGTTCCTACGATTAGGCTTGCTTTAAGTGGGGGAGAATGTGACGACCCGACCAGTCGTCTTAGGAATTACCGCTCTGTTTTCCCCATTTCTGCTTCATCATGCTTCGTTATCCGTGTTTTATGTGATCGAGTTGAGAAGTTTGCGTTTGGACGTGGTTTGGTTGGGTTTTGATCAAAAGAGCAAAAAGGCATCGCAAAGCAGGTTATGCTATCGCAAAACCCATATGCGGACCGCATATCGCACATACTGAGATCGCAGATCGAGACAGATTTCCGGGCAAAGATCGACGTCCAAAATGCGATCTTAAATGCAGTCGCATTTCTACAATGCGGACCGCGAACCATACCGCACACTGAATGCGGTGAAGGCTAGGGTTACAATCTACGATGGCCGTATCAAAAATGCGGACCGCATGTCTGATTTGCGACAGAAATGCGGTCGCATTTTAAACATGAAAGGGGCGTTTTTGTCCCGATTTTTGACCCTGTATAAATAGAAAACAGTAACCATTGGCGTTGTAAAACCCACTTTCGTTACCATCTAAGAAAATATCTCCAAAACGCCCTAAACCGCAGCAAAAATCAGCCTCGAAAATATGTCCAAATGAGACTTGCTTGGACATATTCTTAAAAGAGGGGATTTCGGCCATCTTAAACATAATTGGAGCTATAGAGCTCGGATTGAAGCGAATTTTGAGGCGATTTTCGGGAGATTTTCAAGGAAAACATCGGGGTAAGTGTTCTTAACTGAACTTTGGTCAAATTACCCCAGTATATTGCTATTTTTAGTATTTAATTGGTGATTTAAGTTGGAGAAATTGTGAAAAATCCTTAAGTTTAGAGTTAAGATTTGGAGGTCGATCCGATGTCGGAATTCGATAATTTTTGTATGGTTGAACTCGTTGGGAAATAAGGAACCCGTTGATGTGGAAATTTCTGAGCTTCGAGAAGTGGGCCCGGGGCTCGGGTTTTGCTAATTTCGGAATTTCTTGGCATTTTTCGATTGTTTCGCTTGGGCTTTGTCTCCTCAGCATATTGTTCTGATTTTGGGTCGATTTGACACGCGTGGAGGCCAATTCGAGGAGCAAAGACGTCGCGGGCTAGGGATTTAACCGGTTCGAGGTGAGTAGTGATTGTAAATGATGTTCTAAGGGTTTGAAACCCCGGATTGTACATCGTAGTGCTATATTGAGGTGAGACACACGCTCGATGATGAGCGTGGGGCCGTTTACTAATGGGGATTGTGACTTGGTCCGTCCTGATTGATGATTTTTATCGCATATTTGACTGAAACTTATTTTTTATCATCATGATTTGGGCTGATTGCCATATTTTGGCTTCGTGCCAATTATTTGAATCCTTCGGGGATTTTCATCACTGTTTCCTCACTATTTTGACTTATTACCTGAACTCAGTCATGCTGTTTTCACTGTTTTACAGCTCAGCTACTTTTACTCAGTTTTGAGATTTAAATAATATTCTAATGATGTTTTGGGCTGAGAACTACTGTTTTACTATGTCCGAGGGGCTTGTGATGATTTTCTGACTAAGTGCAGCCGAGGGCCAGATGTGAGGATTTACTGAGTGATATGAGGCCGAGGGCCTGAGATACTTTATATGCCACGAGGTGGCTTGTGACTGATATGAGGCCGAGGGCCTGAGATACTTTATATACGCCACGAGGTGGCTTGATTGATATGATGCCGAGGGCCTAGATTTATGCCACGAGGTGGCTTGATATTGCGCTTGGGCCGTAAGGGGCCGCTCCCGGAGTCTGTACACCCCCAGTGAGCACGGGTACCCATTGTGATGTGAAATATAGCCCGAGGGGCTAATATTGTACTATGTGATAGGCCGAGGGGCTGATGTTGTACTATGTGATAGCCCGAGGGGCTGATGTTGTACTATGTGATAGCCCGAGGGGCTGATATTGTTCTGAGATTTGAGCCCGAGAGGCTAGTACTGTCTTATGATATTGCCCGAGGGGCGGATTTGTTGATACTGAGCCCGAGGGGCGATGTTTTACTTCACATTATTTACTTGAAAAATACATGTTTTACCTGTTGAAAGGAGATTTTACTTGATTTCTCACTGATTTACCGTTTTGAGATGGTGTTTTAAATGCTTCATTATAGAATTCCTTGTGCTTTACGTGTTTCTTACTTTCAGTCGTTATTTATATTTGTTACTCACTGAGTCGGAGTACTCACATTACTCCCTGCACCATGTGTTCAGATTCAGGCGTTGTTGGTTCCGATCGGGAGTGCTGACTCCTCCCGTCCAGGCGGTGATTCAGAGACTACGAGGTAGCTGTTGGCCTCCGCAGCCCCGTATCTCTCTTATCTTGTTGTTCCCATGCTTTTCAAACAGTTGAAGATATTGTATTTAGTAGACATGTATCAGGATCCATAGTTGCTCATGATTTGTGACACCCCGGTTTGGGCTGTAGTCGGGATGGTTAGTTATATTTTCCGTGAATGATTGCTATTAAACTATGATTCTATTGTTTTCTTGTTAATTAACTGCTTAAAATGAGGTTTTATTTGAATTGGCTGGCCTTGTCTTCACGAGAGGCGCCATGTTTGTTAATCCATTGACTACTTCAATTTCTTCCGAGTTGAATTTTATCTTGTCCCTAAGTTCTCTCCATGTTTGTCTTCATGTTCTTCAAATTTTGGTAGGCATTCACACTTTGCTCGTTTGTTTCGTTATGTGTCACAATCATGAAATTGACAGATTTGTAATTTTTCTAAATATAAGATAAGAAATACTTAAAATGAAATACAAAGTTAGGAAAAATAGAAAGTGCATTAATTGATTTTGCGTATAAGCTTTCAAAAGAGGAGGCAAAACAATAAAAGTTAGACACGATTCAGGCCTCAATTTTAGAATCGTGCTAATACAAAAAGTGTTACTACCATTTCATTCTACGAAAATCCCGGTGAACCAGAAATAAAAACCTTTTGTAAAAGAAATAAAAAACAACATTAGTAAGTGGTGATTAAACTTCAAAGAAAATACATCACATAGCAAACAAGTCAAGTGAATAATACGAACAAAACAGATATTGATAGCATGTACAGTATGCACGGGACCTCTTTGTGCCAGATGTAGGTCTAGCAAAAATTTGAATAATAAACACATCATTATATGTCATTCCATCCCCCTTAAGGAGTAAATGGTCTACATAATCAGCGTGTTTATCATTCACATAACATGAAAAAGACATCACTCGAGGTTACAAACCCGCTTGGACATTTGGATAAGGCTGATTAATGGACTTAATACACCTAGGGGTCGTTTGGTACGCAGACTAAATTATTCCGAGATTATAATCACGTGATTATAATTCCAGTACTAATTTATACCACATGAGAGATGGGATAATACAATCCCACATTTGATGGGATAAGATGAAATAAGATAGGATATCCTGGATTAAGTCTGAGATTAAATTTATACATTGTTTGATTGACGGTATAAATTTATCCCAGGATAAATTTATACCTCCAATCAAACAAGGTATGAATTTTATCCTACATCTTATCCCACCTTATACCTTATACCAAACGACCCCCTAGGGTATTAAGCCTCCTAAGGTTGCGTGATGCATGTCCCTAAAAGAGGTTTTGGTTTAGCTCTACCTTAGGTCAATTAAGAGTAGGTTTTTTTGCTAGACTGGTATCTCTCAAGCGAACAACTTGAAAGTGGAAAGCCCCTGATTGTCGACTGCACCGCTGACCGACGTACCCACAAACTTTTTCCTAAAGGATATTTTTTGAAAAAGTGCACGGCCGCAAACTACGTAACCGCGTGTGCACAATGTGAGTTTTCCAAAAGTGGAGGAAGTGAAAATGGAATGACAGTTTATAAAGGATAACAATTACAATTTATAAAAGCGAGCACATTATCATATAAGACTAAACAAAGAGAAACATTCACAAAAATACAAAGCCGCTTTTATTAACCTAAGTTTGATATGGTTTAGAACCTAGTATCCCTAGCAGTGTCGCCAAGCCGTTATACCCCATTTTAACACGGGTCAAATTAGAATATAACCTATTGAAAAGACCAAGGTTTCATTAATTAAAGAGTCACCACCTAATTAATTTAATAATGAATTAGGACATCAATTTTAAATAAATAATGCTTAAAATTAACTCTGTTTTTATGGTCTGCTAAACCTTAAAAATTCTAGATAATTATTCTAATTATCTTATAGAGAAAATATTAAGCATTCTTTAAAATCTATTAATAATGATTACCGGCCAAACTTATGTTAATAATTTTAAGACTATAAAAATACATCATTTGACATGTCCACTAATAAGTACGCAAGTCAACTTTGAAATACTAATAGGCAGAGTATATAACTTAATATATATAGAGAGAGAAATAAGAAACAGCCTTAAATTACTTTAAACTTGGAAAACTTTTTTTGGCTCAAATCCAAATAGTTATTAATGGCCAAATCATTAAAGTTATAGCATCTTAAAAGAGAGGTCTCTCAAGTCCAATTTAGAAATCGCGTTCTTTCAAAAATGAAGATGACCCATTTATCTAAAAACTAAACTGATTTTTCAAAAATTCTTTAAGAGCACTATTATGCTAACTAGGTGAGAATATTAAAAACTAAATTATGGACCCCCTGTTAAGTGTAGAAACAAACTGAAACAGACTCCAAAAACAAGATCAAATTGACATCGAAATTCAAATAGAGTAAATATAAAAGACGAAGGCCGTCATAGGCAACCCAAGCTTTTAGCTTCTTCTTCTTCTTCTTCTAGATGTCCATTATAGTGTAGGACTCAATAGCAATGACTCCATGCTAGTACGGGGTGAGTCTTGCATTAAGACTCATATTGCTTCAAGTGTATATGCAAAGTAAAGAAAATAAAAACCAAAATCCGAATTTGAAATTAACAATAAAATGACAAATGACATAAACTAATCTTAAAGTAAATCACCGACTCATAAGATGACATGTAATTTCACATTTTCAGAAAGGCTCGTATTGCAAATTTACGGATTTCCAAATACAAATATGTCCCTAAAGCACTGCTAGCGATTTCTTCACATTCAGTTTAGACCAATGACATATACTTAAGAAAGAGTCCAAATAACTTCATCAACAGCCAATTCAACTATATAACCCAAAAAAAAGCATTCCCTTCGCCTGACTTTAAGAAAATTACAGATTTTATTCCTTATTATAACTTAATTTAAAGAATTTAGAGAAGTTACTACTTATTCGAAACTCAACTGCAGTGACTAATTAAAGCAAACATTAAGGGGAGTGCTATTTTAAGTTAGTTGAGCCTGTTGGCTCTATGTCTCAAACAAATTCTAAAGTCCTGTTTTGTACTACATGAAAAGCATCAAGGGAAAGTATATTACCAATTCAACACAACATACTTCTTGTCACTTTAAAGATTTGTATTGAGTCTCAGTTAAGGGCCAAAACAACAAAGTCTCAGGCATTGTAGTTAAATTCTTTGTCATTTAGGTCACTAGAGCACACTAATATATCTTAAAGATCATGGCTGAAAAGTTATGAAAAGAAAACTATTAAGTCAAAAAAATGGGATTATCTTAATCAAAGAAAGAAGCCTAATATATTCTTTTCTAGCAACAGAGAAGATATATCCTTAAATTAACATATTGTTATGCATATACATTTTCTTCTCATTAGAATATTTGATCCCAATAATCCTAGGGCACTGTTTCTCTTATCATTTAGAAAACAACAAAGAAGATGTATCCAAAGTCCAATAGAACATGTTACTTTTCAGTATTTAAGCTAAACAGTCATTTATAAATCTTCTTTAAATCACAGCACCAAGTTCCTATATTATTGTTGAACATGAGGGCAGGATTCCAGGTGATGCAAAATATTTAATCCTATGGACACGATTTCTATAATTTGAATAAGGCCAAAAGCTATAATTTCCATTTAACAGAATACTTTCCACTTTTTTTAAATAATGTTAAAAGTGAGTAAACAACGACAACTCTTAAATAACTCAAATGATTAACAAGTCATATTATTACATAATTCATAAAATAAAGATTCTTAACATGACACCTCCAACTACTAATTAGTTGAAAACAGTAGCATTTTACATGATATCTAACACACAGAAAAGAAAAAAAAAAGAACTTCAACTGAACTTCTTTAATAAGCTAAGTTTAGAACTTAATAGATAACTATGCAGTGAACGGGGTGTCGTCAAGAAGGTCTATGATTTCCCGCCTCTACTACGCAATTCGGGACGAGCGTCAAACTTCGAAACAAATACGGTGACGTCTTTGGTATGGTTAAGCAAAATCAATAGAGGCTAAAACAAAGAGCTTTTAGAGTGTGGTTCTAAGAAAAGTAACGGGTATAAGGGTCTAAAGCGGCAAGCGAAAAGTGCTGAAAATAGCCACCAAGTGTAGAATTCGGTATTTATAAGTGTAAAATTAAAGTTCTTAGGATAGAGTTTGAGCGGAAATTTGAGGCTTTAATCGAGTAGAAAATGCCCGTTTGAAATTCAAACATTGGAGGGCCTGAATCTTCACGGGATTCTTCAGGTATGGAAAGATCAGATTTTTTGAAGAGCATTTTTGGCTCATTATGAATCTCTCTTGTTTGACTGAAACTTTATGAAGATGCGAGAGATAGGAGCATTTAAAGGATATACAAAAATGGAGTCGCACATATCTGATTTTGGGGGAAGAAGTCTGGAGTTTTTGTTCAAAGAGGAAAGGTGAGGCATTGACGTTTCCGAGGGAAATTAGGGGAAGGATTTCTAGAGGGTTCTCTACGGATATGGGTCTGTCGGGTCGGGTTAATTGTGTTAGCAGATTTAGGCAATTTGGGCTGATTTGGAGGCTTAATTGGCGGGCTAATTTGGTTGAAATTTGGGCCTTGAGTACTGAATATTTCTCTTCTTTCTTGTACATTTCTTTAGGCTTCTATTCAGATTTAAAATAATTCTATTAGTTATATTATATAATACTACTTAATATTAATACGTTAAATTAATCAAACTATTTATTGTGTCTTAAAATAATTATGATAGGTAAATTTTCTAAATAACCTACATTAATTGTTAAGTAGAATGCCATCATAAGATTAAATATTTATAAAATATAGAATTAAAGAAATATTATTAAATTACCATATAAAGGAAAAGGAAATGTATTTTTGCAATAATAATAATAATAATAATAATAATAATAATAATAATAATAATAATAATGATAATGATAATGATAATGATAATGATAATGATAATTATAAAAATAACTATAGTAGTAATAGTTTTAGTAATAACAACAAATAAGTCAATTTGTGTTAAAAATAATAGAATGCCTATTTTATATTACTAGTAATATTAGAAGCTTAAAGAAATAGTTTGGAATAAAGGAGGGACAAAATTGGATGTCAAAACCTGTGGGACGAGATTCCCAATCTAAACAAGAACATGCATGGTTTGATTCAAGATCAAAGCAAAAGGAGATAAGTTCCTCTTCCCGATTCAAAAGGGTATGGGACACAGCCGGAAGCAACAATTCAGACTCCCAAGCAAGAATAGGAGATTACAGTTTTAACGTCAGTACATCAGAGTTGGTAGCCGTTCTAAGAGGAATGGGTAACAAGGTACGGTGGCAGAAAGAGATGAGGTCAGATCTCAGCAAAAGGAGTCAGAAATTTTGGTACGAGTTTCATAACGATCATGGCCATAGAACAACAAATTGCAGGCTACTACAGGGAGAAGTTGAATATTTATTGAAGCAAGACTATCTCACCAATTTGTTTAGTGAAAAAGAAAAACAATCTTACATGAAAAACAAGCAAGAACCACCAAAGTCTCCATCACCAAAGAGAACGGTAAATATTTGGGGGGGAGGGGGGGGGGGAATGAAGAAGTTAACGGGGTAACGACACGGTGGCAAGAGAGACATTCAAGGTTACTGTTATCCAGGGGAACAAGTTCGTCAAGCTTTGGAAGGAGACAACATAATGTTCGACGATGAAGACGCAGACGGCTTGATAATTCTACATAACGATGTGCTAGTAATATCTTTATTTATACATGATAGTAATGTTAAACGAGTTTTGATTGACCCAGGTAGCTCAGTAAATATCATTCTACTAAGAGTAGTGAATGAGATGCAAGCAAATGATCGAATCATACTAAAAGCACGGTCATTGTCTGGGTTCGATAATTTAAGTGCTGTCACGAAAGGAGAAGTCACATTGGCTACATTCACAAAAGGTGTCATCAAAGACACTAGATTCCGGGTGATAGATGCAGACATGTCCTATAACATAATCTTAGGAAGGCCGTGGATTCATATTATGGATGCGGTTCCATCAACATTGCATCAGGTCATTTTCGTCACAGTGGGGAATCCGACAAATCTGGGGAGATCAACATGCATAATGAGATATCAATTCAGTTCCCATTGTGAGTGCAACATCTGAGGATGGAGGTACGAAATATCAATTAGAGAATTCAGTTGAGAATAACTCAAAACACACCTCAATTGGAAGTCCAAGAGGTCAAGCTAATATAGATTTGAGACTTGATATGATTCAAGAACTAGAGAAAAATGAGAACATCAAAACAACCACGGAGGAGCTCGAAGCTTTTATATTATTCGTCCACTGGCCTGACCGAAAAGTTTACATCGGAGCAAACTTGAGTTTGGAAATGAAAGGTAAGTTAATTGAATTTTTATGTGCTAATGCTGATTGCTTTGCTTGGTCGCATTCAGACATGACAGGTATACCACCGGAGGTAATGAATCATAAGCTGCATGAGGACCCATTGCACCCACCTGTCAAGCAAAAGAAAAGGAAGCAAGGAGCATTTAAAAATCAAGTAATCCAGGATAAAGTACAAAAACTTCTGAAAATTGGTTCAATACGAGAGGTAAATTACCCTGACTGATTAGCTAATACTGTCGTAGTTCCAAAGAAGAATGAAAAGTGGCGAGTTTGTGTGGAATATACCAATTTAAATAAATCTTGTCCTAAGGATTCATTTTCTTGTAATAACCTGAACGGTCGTTTTGAGAATTAGCATCCCGTTCGATGGCTTAAAGTCTCGAGCAACTTCGTATCATGTGTTATGACTTGCGGTGTGTGGCCGAGTTTAATTTTCGGATGATTCGGGGTCAATTTGGAAGAAGGATTCTTATTTTAGAAGCTTAAGCGGTAAGAGTTGACCGAAATTTGACTTTTGCGTAGACGACTTTGAAATGGCATTTTGATGATTTCAACGGCTTCGTATGATAATTTTTTACTTAGCCGTGCGTCCGGATTTGGATGGAGGTCCGTAGGGTAATTTGAAGCATTTCAGTGAAAATTAGAAAGTTGAAGTTTTGGAAGGTTGAGAGGTTTGACCGAGAGTTGACTTTGCTGATATCGGGGTCGGAATGCGATTCCGAGAGTTTGATTAGCTCCATTATGTAATTTGAAACTTGCATGCAAAATTTGACGTTGTTCTGGGTTGATTTGATATGTTTCGGCGCGAGTTTTGGATGTTGAAAGATTTAGAAAAGGTGCGATTTGTAGTTTCGGCGTTGCTTGATGTGATTGGAGGCCTAGACTAAGTTGATATCATGTTTTAGGAGGTGTTGGAGTATTTGGTTGAGGTCCCGGGGGGCCTCGGCTGTGTTGATGGGTTACGAGCCATTTCTTCATGCTTTAGAGTTGCTGGTTTCTGGTGTGGCTATTGCTCTTCACGACCGCGAAGTAATTCTGGGAACTTAGTGTTTTTGTTCATCGCGTTGACAACATTTTGCACGCGATCGCGTAAGATCCAGTTGGTTTATGTCTACGTTCGCGATGCTTATTCCGCGTTCGCGTAGAGTTGGAGCTGGAAAGGGCATCAGGAATTTGTTCTCCGCTTTCGCATCATCGGGTCTGCAATCATGTATGAGGAGGTTGCTACGTTTCGCGTTCGCATCTGTTTGTTCGTTTTCGCGTAGGGTTATTTTGGTTGACTTTATTTTTCTGCTTCGCGACCGCATGGAATTTTCCGCGATCGAGATGTGTTATAACTGGGCAGAATATAAAAGTACTCTAATTCGAGGGTTAACCATTTTTACCATATTTTGGGTTGTAGACCTCGGATTTGAGTGATTCTTCGTGGGGTTTTCAAGCAAATCATTGGGGGAAGTGTTCTTTACCCGAAATTTATTATATTCCACGATTCTATCTTTATTTTTATCTTATAATTAGTGTTTTGGGTTGAGGAAAAATGAAATTTTTTGAAGAAATCTTTCAAAGTGTAAGATGATGATTTGAACGGCGAATTTATATTGGAATTTGGTAATTCTTGTATAGTTGGACTTGTATCGAATGGGTGTTCAAATTATACAATTTTGATCGGGTTCCGAGACGCGAGCCCGAGGGATTGACTTTTGGGTTGACTTTTAGTTCTTGTTAAAGATTGAAGCTTTATTATCCGGAATTGTTTCTTATGAGTTTTACTTATGATTTGAAGTTATTTGGCTAGATTTGAGCTGTCCGGAGGTTGTTTCTCTCGAGAAGGTCATTTTAGAGTAACAGTCTAGCTTCCTTGAGGTTAGTATGTTACCTAACTTTGTGTGGGAGAACTACCCCTTAGGATTTAAGTTGTTTGTGCTAATTGTGTCATGTGAAGGTCATGTATGTGAGGTGACGAGTGCGTGCTCGGGCTTATTTGTGGAAATTTGACTGTTTAGGACTCTTACGTTCTTATGTTCATTAGATATGAATTTGTTTGTCATGTTAGATTCCCCATTTACTAAATTCACCCTTACGTGTCTTAATTGCAATTAATTGCTTCATGTTCTACCCTTATTGCCGATTAAACTTTTATGCGCCTTAACTGAAGTTGTTGCCTCTTTTATCGTCATGCTATGCTTTTCGTGATTGCTTAACTTTAATTGAAATCATTATTATCTTTCCGTAATTGCTTAAACTTAATTGAAATTATTATTATCACTGCCATAATTGCTTAGCCTTAATGGAAATTTGTTATCCCTTTCATTGTTGACGTATTCTTATTTGGGGTCAATAATTTGTGCTATCTCTCTTGTTGTTGAATTACACTTTCGGGGAATCATTGTTACATATTACCTCTTCCTTGTTGAACTATTCTTGTTTAGACTATTATTTCCCTGTTGTGTCTTTCTTTATGAGTTTGTTCTTCCGTTTCTTTGTGTTCTAAAGTTCTTTTGTTGATTTACTTGCCATATTCTCGTGTTATTGTTGTTGTTGCTGTTGTATTCAGTGTTGTTGAGCGGAGGGCTATGCGTAGTTGTGATATTGAAATTATTTTGAGAAAATGTTATGGCATATGGGCACATATTGTGAAAGTCATTTTTGTTGAGTTTTTATGTTTCGGCACACATATTATTGTTGAAAGGATTGTTATTGTGTTTGCACGAGGTTTCTGCCATGCTGTTGTTATTATTGATACACATGCTGTGGTATAAGGTCTTGGTGTTGAAACGCATGAGGTGAGATAAGGTGGAATTGAAACGCGTGGCTAGTAGAGGAACTAATAGAAGCCATGCGGTGTGGTAAGATGGGCTAAAACGCGGGATGCTATTTCGGAAAAATGATTTTCAAAACTAAATATAAAGGCTCCTGCAGTAATATAAGAAAAGTTGTGATTCATTTTACGATTTGAGACTATGAGAAGGTACCTAGGGAGGACTCTTCTTGTCATTTCCCCTTTTCTGTGAACTTATCTTTGATTGTAGTTTTCCTTAGCATACTACTAATCGCTTTCCTCCGTGATGCACTTTCTGCTCAGTTTTATGTAGCTAATCTTGTTGTGATGGTCGCTGCTTTAAACTTCATTGCTGCTTTTAGTACACTGCACATTTCGTGGTGATCGTTTCTTATATGCCATTCATTGTCTCTACTCCTATTTGTTGACTAGAATTGTGGTAGAACACTTGCACAATCATACACGTAGTTAAATCACCCATATCAGTTTCAAAATGTGAATCCTGACGTCGTTAACTGTTATATGTACTCTTGTCTACTTGCCTTCTGTGTGAGGAATGTTCTATTGGAATGTGAGTCATCCATGCGGATATGAGTTGTAATGTCGGCGCAAGATGCCAAGTGATTAGGGTTCAAGAATTGGGACTCGTGAGCTGTGATTATGAGGTTCGGTACCTCGTGGAAATGCTTGAACAAATCTAGTGTGACAACGGTTGTTCTTATTGAGTTGTTGTTGGTTTTTCCTTTATTTTGTTTTTGCCGGACTTAGACTATGTCCAGCTTACTCTACGACATTATTACCTGATCGCTTCCTGTTAAATATTGTTGTTATTGGTGTCTCATTACAAGTATTGCTTGGTATTCCTTATCCCTCTTAGTTGTATATTAATATTATTTTTCTCTATTAGTTCACCTTCACACTTATTCAAGTTGTTCAGTCCGTTAGGAGTCTTGACTGTCTCTCGACTACTCCACCGACGTTAATCTTGGTACTTACTAGGTACCTCTATGGCGTACTCATACTACGCTTCTGCATATTTTTTTTGGCAGATCCAGGTGCCACGGTTGTTGTTGATTATTAGCTAGCTGGTCGAGCATTGCTATGGAGAATCAAGGTAAACCTGCCGTCGCGTTCGCAGGTCTCAGAGTCACCTTCTGATATTGTACTTGTACTGTTAAATTCTATTATGAAAAGTTGTACTTAGGGATTTTCTAGCAAACTTAATAGAGCTTATGCCTTGTACTACCAGTTTAGGGATTTGTAAGTTATGTATAAAGATGTTCATCTCATATTATTCATTTGCCAGTTGAATTCTTCTATTAATTAAGTGTTAGGCTTACCTAGTCTTAGAGACTAGGTGCCGTCATGACATTATAAGGAGGAAAACTGGTGTTATGACATTCCTTTACCGCATATAGATCAGTTAATTGATTTTACCGCAGGTCATGGACTCTTAAGTTTTTAGGTGCATGTTCAGATTATAATCAGATAAAAATGGATCCTCTATGTGAGGAAAAGACCTCGTTTATTACAGACAGGGGGACTTATTGCTACAAGGTAATGCCATTCGATTTGAAAAATACTAGAGCAACGTACCAAAGAAAAGTGACCAAAATGTTTCAAGAACACTTGGGAAAAACCATGGAGGTTTACATAGACGATATGTTAGTCAAATCAGCACATGCAGGGGACCATTTTCAATACTTGGCTGAAACATTCAAAATTCTCTGCAAGTATAACATGAAGTTAAATCCGAAGAAGTGCGCATTCGGTGTTGCTTCAGGTAAATTCTTGGGATTTCTTGTTTCTAATAGGGGTATTGAAGTGAATCCTGCTCAGATCAAAGCAATTGAGGAAATACCTGATGTGCTCACAAGCAAAAAAGAGGTACAAAGATTAACATGTAAAGTAGCAGGTTTGGGAAGGTTTATATCCAAATCTTCAGAAAAATGTTTTAAGTTCTCTTCAATATTGAAAAAAAAAATCAATTTGAATGGACTAACGAATGTCAACAAGCTTTGAAGGATTAAAAATCATAATTATCAATACCGCCCATGTTAGCAAAACCAAGGGACGTGTTTTTACTCCCCATTTCCCTAAATAAGACTCCCCATATGTGTTTTTACTGCTTTATAACTTGACGAGATGATTAGTTCTGGATTTGGAAGTGTTTGGGGTTGAAATTGGAACACTTGGTTCCTTAACGTTGGCTAAAAAGGCTAAGTTTGACTTGAGTCAAATTTTTGATCAAACTACCTCAGAATCAGGATCTGATGGTTGCAATAGGTTTGTATGATGATTTTGGACTTGGGCGTATGTTCGGATCGGGTTTTGGATGACCCGGGAGCGTTTCAGTGCTTAATATTGATAGTTGGCACCTTGAAGGTTTTAAAGTTCTTTAAATTTGGTACGGAGTAGATTTTGGTACTATCGAGGTCCGTTAGGGATTTTGACCCGAGGAATAGTTCCATATGGTGATTTAAGACTTGCACAGAAAATTTGGTGTCATTCCGAGTAGATTAAGTATGTTTCGGCGCGTTCGGAGTTAGTTGAAAGAATTTGAAATTCATATGTTGATCCTATTGGTTTTGGGTTGCGACTCTTAGTTTTAATGTTGTTTTCCGCATTCCGAGGGTGCGAGTGAGCGAGTCCGTTTTATGATTTTAAACATGTTCGTATGTTTGGACGGGGCCTCAGGGGCCCTGGATGCCATTCAGATAATGCGCGGAGGTCGTTTGGCCTTGGGTGAGCAGCTGAACCATCTAGCTTCTGGTGCAATCACACCGGCGGAGGGCCAACTGCAGGTGCGAGCACACAGAAGCGAGCCAACAGCGGCAGAAGCGGCCTAGCAGGAGAGGCCCACGAACCGCAGATGCGGGTGAGTGTACGCACCTGCGAACGCGCAGGTGCGATGGAGGAAACCGCAGAAGCGGCCAAAGCTGCAGGAGCGGCACGCGCGTCACAGGAGCAGAACCGCAGAAGTGAGCCAGTGGTCTACTGATGCGGAAGTAGGCCAATTGGGCAAGGGCCGCATCTGCAATGATTTTTCCGCAGATGCAGCCAACCCTCCGCAGGTGCGAAAATCACTGGAGACAGAATGGTTTATTTAATGTGGGACTGATGCTATTTTGGCTCATTTTCCTTCATCTGTTGGGAAATTTTGGAGCTCTTGGAATAGAGTTTTCACCTAGCACTTTGAGGTAAGTAATTCCTATACAATGTGAGTTAAATACATAGATTATGGATAGATTTTAACATGTAAATTGTGAAAATTATGGGTTTATATGAATAACCCTAGGTTTTGATAAAATGGAATTTACCCACAAAAATAGTTATGGGATTGAGTGAAAATTATATATTTGAGTTCATGAGGTTATGGGTAACAACTTTCTTCGAAAAGTTTCGGAATCCGGGCACGTGAGGGGCAAAATTTTAAGAATCTTCCAATTTGGGTTGGGTAACTATTCTAATAGTTAAATTATAAAATTTGGAACATATATTGATTTGTTTATACAATATTTGAGTAGTTTCGGATTCTTCGGCACCGAGTTGAGGCTTTAGAGTGAATATAAGACCGGAAAGCGAGCTTTCAGACGAGGTATGCCTCTTGCCTAATGTTGTAAGAGGGAACTCATCCCCTTATGTGTATTTTTGTTGTGAATTATGTGTGGGAAGCTACGTACGCACTAGGTGACAAGAGTCCGTGCATAGCTATATTCTATGTGATGTCCGGGTAGCCTTAGGCTTACATCATGTTTCATTTGCTCTATTATGTTGGCCATGCTAATTGTCTTAACTAGAGCTGAGATTAAGGATTTTAAGATTTAAAGTCTCCCATTTAAATTTCTTATGTGTGGGGAAGAATGGAAGAATTTTATAATAACTTTGAGAAATCTATGTTCACTCGCGTCGCAAGTATTTTCGCGAGCGAGGTAAATTTTCTCTACTCTCATGGGAGCAGGCCGTGCGCCTCAATAGGTTAATAGATGCATCGATGGTTCATTCCATTCAACCCTCGGCAGTGCACGGTATATTTCTGGATCGGGCCGTATGACCTCGGCATAAATCGTGCGTGATAATACTCGGAGCCTAATTTTACTTGATATTAATTTATGGCTTGAGCGGTTAAAATTATTTAAAGGACATGAATTGATTCGGTATTTGTTGATAGTAAAAGAATTATTATTCTCTGCTTGTTACTGAGTTGTACTAATTGTTTTACATAATCCATGCTTATTTATAATTCCTACGTTTTATTGTTAGCCCATAGTATGTGTCGAAGTCAACCCCTCGTCACTACCTCTTCGAGGTTAGACTTGATACTTAATGGGTACATGTTGTTTATGTACTCACGCTACACTTCTGCACTAATCGTGTAGGTTCTGAGGGCAGGTGCATTTGCTAGTCACCCAGGCGCACACCCCTGATACTCCGAGACTGAGCGCTGAACTGCCTTCCGAGCCGTTCTACAGTATGTGAAGTCTTTCTTTTATGTTTTACTTTCTGTCTACTTCATTTTGGACAGTATTTTAGTGTTTTGTATATTCTACTAGTAGCTCATACACTTGTGACACAGGTCTTGGGACACACACTAGTAGACTTTATAGTTTTGGGATTATCACTATTATTATGATGGCACTTAGCTGCTTTCATCTTATTTATTTAAATTTGCTATTTTGTAACCGTTTAATTAATGGAAATATAATTACTTGGAAACTTATTAAAAGGAAAAATCACGTGGTTAGTTCATTGTTCGCTTGCCTAGCGGCTGGGCTTGGCGCCATCACGACCTAGAGGAGAATTGGGTCGTGACAATATGGTATCAGAGCACTATGTTCACATAGGTCTTACAAGCTTTGAGCAGGCCTAATAGAATTTTGCAGATCGGTGCAGAGACGTCCGTATTTATATTCGAGAGGCTATAGGGTGTTAAGAAAAACTAATCTTTCTTCATCTCCTATCGTGCAATCGGTGTTGTACTAAGTATTTTTCTCTCTTTCTCTCACAGATGGTGAAACACGCGCAGCGGATGTTCCAGACCATGGAGGAGTTACTCCCCCTATTGCTAGGGTGCGAGGCAGAGGTCGAGGGAGGGCTCCAATTCGTGGTAGAGGACGAGGGCATCCTAGAGTTGCTCTAGTTACACCACTAGTGGATCTAGTAGATGATCCCATTTTTGAGGAGCAGGGTGAGGTGCCTGCAGCAGGACCAGCCCCGATGGATTCATGTCCGCACCAGGAGGTCATAGGCCATAGCTACGGTTCATGGATTCTATGACTCAGGTTGGTTTATTTCCAGTAGACCCTGCCACATCTCAAGCGGGAGGGGGACCACAGAATCCTATCGCTCAGGCTCCAGGGCATGCAGCTGCTGTATATCAGACCCGGGGAGACTGCCCGTTGGCGGAGCTCAGCCAATTGCAGCAGCTATACATAAGCCCATACCAGCTGCGGTTGGCGATCCGCAATGGCTATTGGATAGATGGACCAGGCTATAACCTCTTGTCTTTGGAGGTGAGCGACACGAGGACCCCAAGACTTTATTGACCGGTGCAGGGACAGACTGTACAACATGAGGATATTGGAGTCCCATATGGTTGATTTTACTACTTACTAGCTGGAGGGAAGGGCTCGTGGGTGGTGGCAGTCATATTTTCTCGGCAAACCAGCAGGTTCTCCTCCCATGACTTGGGACCAGTTCACACGCCTCTTCTTGGACAGATATATTCCTCCCTCTTAGAGGGAAAAGTTACGATTTCAGCTCGAGCAGCTCCAGCAGGGCCAGATGTCATTGACCGACTATGAGGTGAGATTCTCTGAATTGTCTCGCCATGCACCTATGATACTTCTGATCGATGTAGAGAGAGTGCGGAGGTTTGTTGAAGGTTTGCACTCTGCTAGCCATGCCACTATAGCTCGAGAGGTTGAGATGGGGACTTCTTACGAGCTAGTTGTAGAGATAGCTCAGAGGATCGAGGGTGCACGTCAGCATGGTCGGGAGCAGGCTACGAGGGATAAGCGATTTCGGTGTTCTAGAGAGTTTAGTGGTGCCCCGCCTGGGGGCGGGGGTCAGTCTAGTAGGCCTGCATATCCAGCATCGCCGCCTCCTTGGAGTGCTCTCTGCAGCCTTATTTTAACGCCATGCCAAAGAGTTCCTACCAACCACCATCTATTCAGGGTTTCTCCAGTGGGTATTCAGGCTATCAGGGTCAGACTTCCGGTCAGCAGTCCACCATTCCGAGAGGTTTTTATGAGTGAGGGGATCCTGTCCACATGAAGAGGTTTTGTCCCAGACTTCGGGGAAAGGCAGTGCAATAGAGACACCAGCCTCTGATTACAACATTAGCTGTCGCACCAGCCGTCCGGCCACCCCGAGGCGGAGGGCAGGTGGGTAGGGGCCGTCCTAGAGGTAGAGGTTAGACAGGTGGCGCTCTAGCTAGATTTTATGCTTTTTCGGCCAGACCAGATGCAGCGACCTTAGATGCTGTGATCACATGTATTATTTCTGTCTGCGGTAGGGATGTTTCGGTACTATTTGATCCAGGGTCTACATATTCGTCTGTTTTATCTCTATTTGTTCATTTCCTGGGTGTTACTCGTGAGTCCTTGTTTACTCTTGTTTATGTGTCCACACCAGTGGGCGATTCTGTTGTTGTGGATTGGATCTATCGGTCCTGCATTGTTACTTTCTATGGTTATGAGACCCGAGCGGATCTTCTGCTGCTCGATATGACTGCCTTTGAGGTCATCTTGGGCATGGATTTGTTGTCTTCATATCACGCTATCCTTGATTGCCATGCCAAGACTATTACGTTGGCGATGCCAGAGTTTCCTAGATTGGAGTGGACGAGTTCGTCTGTCAGTATATCCAGTTGAGTTATCTCCTTTCTGAAGGCGCGACCCATGGTCGAGAAGGGGTGTTTGGCTTATCTAGCTTATGTTCGGGATACTACTGTAGAGATACCGGCAATTAATTCTGTGCCCGTGGTCCGGGAGTTCTCCGATGTGTTTCCTTCTAATCTTCCAGGCATGCCACCAGATCGTGATATCAATTTCTATATTGATTTGGCTACAGGTACCCAGCCTATCCCTATTCCACCATACTGTATGGATCCGAAAGAGTTGAAGGAGTTGAAGGAACAGCTTGAGGGAGAAGATCTTAAAAGAGGCACATAGCTCTTGGTATTCTATTCATCCTGGTGCTACGAAGATGTATCGCGTCTTGAGACAACATTATTGGTGGCAGCGGATGAAGAAGGACATAGTTGGGTATGTTGCGAGGTGTCTAAATTATCAGTAGGTTATGTAGGACATAGTTGGGTATGTTGCGAGGTGTCTAAATTATCAGTAGGTTATGTATGAGCATCAGAGGCTAGGTGGCCTACTCAAGCAGATGACTATACCTGAATGGAAATGGGAGCACATTACTACGGACTTCATAGTTGGGTTGCCGCGGACCTTGCGGAAGTTTGATGCAGTTTGGGTCATTGACGACAGGTTGCCCAAGTCGACACACTTCATTCTAGTTGCTACCACGTATTCTTCAAAGAGGTTGGCCCAGATTTACATTCAGGAGATTGTTCGGTTGCATGGTGTGCCTATTTCCGTCATATCAGATAAAGGCCCTCAGTTTACTTCCCATTTCTAGAGGGCAGTACAGAGTGGGTTGGGGACCAGTGTAGAGCTCGGCACAGTCTTTCATCCATAGACCGACAAGCAGTCGGAGCGGACAGTTCAGATCTTGGAGGATATGCTCAAAGCATGTGTGATTGACTTCGAAGGGTAGTGGGATCAATTCTTGCCTTTGGCCGAGTTTGCTTACAACAACAGTTATCAGTCCAGCATTGAGATGGCTCCATTTGAGGCTTTTTATGGTCGGCAATGTCGTTCTTCCATCGGATGGTTTGAGCCCGACGAGGCTAAGTTATATGGTACTGATTTGGTGAAGGATGTCTTGGAAAAGGTAAAGTTGATTCAGGAGCAGTTTTGCACAGCATAGTCCAGACAGAAGAGTTACGAGGATCAGAAGGTGCGTGATTTATTGTTTATGGTCGGCGAGAAGGTTCTCTTGAAAGTCTCGCCGATGAAGGAAATCACGAGGTTCGGGAAGAAGGGCAAGTTGAGCCCAAGGTTTATAGGTCTGTTTGAGGTGTTGAGACGAGTTGGGGAGGTTGCTTATGAGCATGCTTTACCTCCCATTCTATTGGGAGTTGATTTGGTTTTCCACGTGTCTATGCTCCGGAGGTATCATACCAACAGGTCACATGTGTTAGACTTCAGCACGGTTTAGTTAGATGAGAGCCTGGGTTATGAGGAAGAGCCAGTTGCCATTGTTGATAGGCAGGTTCGCCAGTTGAGGTCCAAGAAGATTTCTGCGATAAAAGTTCAGTGGAGGGACCAACTAGTTGAGGAGGTGACTTGGGAGGCTGAAGAGGACATGTGGAGCAGATATCCACACTTATTCAACACTCCAGGTATGATTCTAGACCTGTTCGAGGACGAATGTTTGTTTAAGAAGTGGAGAATGTAACGACCTGGCCGGTTGTTTTGCTTTCTAGATCCCCATTCACCTAAATAAAACTACCCATATGTGTTTTTATTATTTTATGACTTGCGGGAATAATTAGTTCGGGATTTGGAAGGGTTCGAGTTAAAATCAGAACACTTGGTTCCTTAAGGTTGGCTAAAAGGGCTAAGTTTGACTTGAGAGTCAATGTTATGAGAAAACGACCTCAGAACCGGGATTTGATGGTTCCAATCGGTTCGTATGATGATTTTGGACTTGGGAGTATGTTCGGATCGGGTTTTGGATAACCTGGAGCGTTTTGGCGCTTAATATTGATAGTTGGCACCTTGAAGGTTTTAAAGTTCTTTAAATTTAGTTCGGAGTAGATTTTGGTGCTATCGAGGTCCGTTTGGGATTCCAAGTTGGGTAATAGTTCCGTATGGCGATTTAAGACTTGCATGAAAAATTTGGTGTCATTCCGAGTAGTTTAAGTATGTTTCGGCGCGTTCGGAGTTGGTTGAAAGAATTTGAAGTTCATAAGTTGATCCTATCGGTTTTGGGTTGCAATTCATAGTTTTTATGTTGTTTTTCGCGTTCCGAGGGTGTGAGCGAGTCCGTTTTATGATTTCAAACTTGTTTGTATGTTTTGATGGGGCCTCGGGGTCCCCGAATGCCATTCGGACGATGCGCGGAGGTCGTTTGGCATTGGGTGAGCAGCTGAACCATCCAGCTTCTGGTGCAATCGCACCTGCGGAGGGCTAGCCGCAGGTGCAAGCTCGCAGAAGCAACCAGCAGCTGCAAAAGTGGCCCAGTAGGAGCAGCCTAAGAATCGCAGATGCGGGTGAGTGTGCGCACCTGCGAATGCGCAGGTGCGATAGAGAAAACCCAGAAGCAGCCAAAGCCGCAAGAGCGGCACGTGCGTCGCAGGAGCGGACCGGCAGAAGCGAGCCAGTGGTCCGCAGATGCGAAAGTTGGCCAACTGGGCAGGGACCACATCTGCGATAATTTTTCTGCAGCTGCGGATTCGCAGAAGCAGCGAACTCTACGCAGGTGCGAAAATTGCTGGAGGCAGAATGATTTATTTAATGCGGGACTTAGGTTATTTTGGTTTATTTTCCTTCAACTCTTGGGGCGATTTTGGAGCTCTTGGAAGGTTTTTTTCACCTAGCACTTTGAGGTAAGTAACCCCTATACAATGTGAGTTAAATACATAGATTATAGGTAGATTTTAACTTGTAAAATTGTGAAAATTATGGGTTTAGATGAATAACCCTAGGTTTTGATAAAAATGAGAGTTACCCAAAAAATGGTTATGGGATTGAAAATTATATAATTGAGTTCGTAAGATTATGGGTAACAACTTTCTTCGAAAATTTCCGAAATTCGAGCACGTGGGCCCGAGGGAGAATTTTAAGAATCTTCCAATTTGGGTTGGGTAATTATTCTAGTAGTTAAATTATGAACTTTGGAGCATATATTATTTTATTTATACAATATTTGACTAGTTTCGGATTCTTCGGCACCGAGTTATGACTTTAGAGTGAATTTAAGACCGGAAAGCGAGCTTTCAGATGAGGTATGCCTCTTGCCTAACCTTGTTAGAGGGAACTCATCCCCTTAGGTGTATTTTTTTTGTTGTGAATTATATGTTTGGGGAGCTACATACGCACTAGGTGACGAGAGTCCATGCATAGCTATATTCTATGTGATGTCCGGGTAGCCTTAGGCTTGCACCATATTGCGTTTGCTCTATTATATTGGTCACGTGTATTAATTGTCTTAACTAAAGCTGAGATTAAGGATTTTAAGATTTAAAGTCTCCCGTTCAAATTTCTTATGTGTGGGGAAGAATGGAAGAATTTTATAATAACTTTGAGAAATCTATGTTCACTCGCATCGCAAGTATTTCTGCGAGCGAGGTAAATTTCCTCTACTCTCATGGAAGTGGGCCGTTCACTTCGGCATATCAATAGGTGCATCTATGCTTCGTTCCATTCGACCTCGGCAGTGCACAATATATTTTTGGATCAGGCCGTACGACCTCGGCAAAAATCGTGCGTGATAATACTCGAAGCCTAATTTTACTTGATATTAATTTATGGCTTGAGTGGTTATAATTATTTAAATGACAGGAATTGACTTGGAATTTGTTGATAATGAAAGAATTATTGTTCTTTGCTTGTTGCTGAGTTGTATTAATTGTTTTACATAATCCATGCTTATTTATAATTCCTGCATTTTATTGTTAGCCCATAGTAAGTGTCCAAGTCGATCCCTCGTCACTACCTCTTCGAGGTTTGACTTGATACTTATTGGGTATATGTACTCACGCTACAATTCTGCACTAACCGTGCAGGTTCTGAGGCATGTGCATCTGGTAGTCACCCCGGCGCACACCCCCTATACTCCGAGACTCAGGGGTGAGCTGCCTTCCGAGCTGTTCTGCAGCACTCGAAGTCTTTCTTTTGTGTTTTGCTTTCTGTCCACTTTATTTCGGACAGTAGTTTAGTGTTTTATATATTCTACTAGTAGCTCATACACTTCTTACACCAGGTCTTGGCACACACTAGTAGACTTTATGGTTTTGGGATTATCACTATTGTTATGATGACACTTAGCTGCTTTCATCTTATTTTTTTAAATTTGCTGTTTCGTAACCGTTTAATTAATGAAAATCTAATTACTTGAAAACTTATTGAAAGGAGAAATCACGTGGTTAGTTCATTGTTGGCTTGCCTAATGGCGGGGCTGGGCGCCATCACGGCCTATAGGAGAATTGAGTCGTGACAACAGAGAAAGATTGCTTATTTACTTGGCTGTGTTAGAAGTGGTAGTAAGCGTGGTACTGGTACGTGAAGACGAGGGTAAGCAATCTATATTTTATTATGTTAGTAAATCCTTATTAGATACCGGGACATGGTATCCATATTTAGAGAAATTTGATAGCATTAGTTATGGCATCAAAATAGTTACGACCCTATTTTCAATGCCATCCTATTTCTGTTATAACTGCTTTCCCACTAAGGAATATATTGCACAAGCAAGAATTGTCAGGATGATTAGCTAAATGGGCTATAGAGCTTAGTGAAAATGATATTATATATCAGCCTAAAACTTTCATAAAGTCTCAGGTACCTGCAGATTTTGTAGCAGATTTCAGCTTGAACCTACTTCCTGAAGCAGAAAAAGTGGTACAGTTGTTTACCGGATCTAATATGGGGACTTCGACCTTATTTACCAATGGTTCTTCGAATGTTAAAGGAGCATATTTGGGAATTATTTTAATTCCACCTTCGGGAGAGATTATAAGACAGGCAATAAAGTGTTATCCAATTACTAACAATGAAGCAGAGTATGAAGTTGTGATTGCAGGTTTAGAACTTGTGAGAAAGCTTGGTATTGAACAAATCGTAATAAAAAATGACTCGTAACTAGTAATAAACCAAATACAAGGAACTTACGTGGCTAGAGAGACACGAATGCAACAATATCTAGAAAAGGTATGAGAATTACTGATGTAGTTCCAAACTTGAAAAGTTGTACAAATACCCAGGGAAGAAAATACAGAAGCTGATGCATTGGCAAACCCGGCGTCCGTGGCTGACGTGTCAAATGTAGAAAATGCAATTGTGGTACATTTGTTCCATTCAACCCTAGATCAAACCAAGAATGAGGTATATTTCAATAATTTAACTTGAGATTGGAGAAATGAGTTTGTGAATTATATGCAGTATGGAATTTTTTCTGAGGATAAAAAGAAATCCCAATAGCTATGATTAAAAGCTGCTCAGTATTGCCTAATAAAGGGGAATTTTTTCTGTAAAATGTTTGGAGGATCTTTAGCACGGTGCCTGGGACCTTCACAAACTGAATATGTAATGAGAGAACTGCACGAAGGACATTGCGGTAATCATGTCGGGGGAAGACCGTTGGTGAAAACACTGATAAGAGCAGGATACTACTTGGCAAAAATGGAAGATGAAGCGGAAAATTTTGTAACAAGGTGCGATAAGTGCCAAAAATATGCAAATAATATGCATCGACCAGTAGAATTGCTACATTTAATCATATCACCGTGGCCATTCATGACATGTGGGATGGACATCGTAGGTCATATACCTCAAGCCAAGGGAAAGGTACAATTTTTATTAATTCTAACGGATTATTTTTCAAAATAGGTAGAAGCAGGTGCCTTTAAACATGTAAGAGAAAAATAAGTTATGGACTTCATTCGGAAAAATATAATATGTCTATTTGGAGTCTCAAGGGAAATCATTTGCGATAATAGGCTGCAATAACTTCAGCACCTTATCATACCTGTAGCTTAGGTCATCGTCAACAATCTGAAGAAGCGACTAGAAGAATCAAAAGGCAAGTAGCTAGAAGTGCTACCAGGAGTATTTATGGGCTTACCGAACCACTGCAAAAATAAGCACGGGAGAAACACCATTCTCGCTCGTTTATGGAACTGAGGCTTTAAATCCAGTAGAGATAGGAGAACCAAGCACAAGGTTCACGAATACAAATGAAGCATCAAACGAAGAAGAACTTCATACAAACTTAGATTTTACAGAAGAGAGAAGGGAGGCAGCTTTGATTCGGATGGCATCACAGAAGCAGAGGATTGAACATTACTACAACAGGAAGGTGAACCTAAGGTATTTCAAGATTGGGGACTTTGTCCTTAAAAATATGTTTCGATCAAAACAGGTAGCAAATACAGGAAAGCTGAGTCAGAATTGGGAAGGCCCGTATAGAGTTAAAGGAATTGCCGGAAAAGGAGCATACGAGTTGGAAACTATGGACGACAAGGCGTTACCATCCCATTGGAATGCACTCCATTTGAAGAAGTATTACTTCTGAAGAAGTTAATACCCACAGTCAGGTATCATAGAAGTTCATTTTTTACTTTGTTCATTTAAGTTTTTCTAATCATTTTAGATGATAGGCAAAAAGCTAGCCCGTACTAAATGATGACATTAGACCCGAAAGAGACGCAGAATACTTAATTATTCCTGGTCTAGGTTACAACAATTCTGATGGCAAGGGTTAAGCAGTCATCATCTAAAAAGTTACCTCCAAGTCCCGTGTATATTTCTTTTTTCTAGGAAAGGACCAAAATAAGGAGCTGATCTAGTGTTCAAGATTTCATACTTCAATACTCAAACACAGGGGGAACTATGCATATAGAGAAGCACATAAAGAAATAAGATGCACACCACAGAAGCATAGCTTAGCCAAAGGAAAAACCTTGAAGGAAATGTCAAATTTTCAAGCTCGCAGAAAGAATGGGTAGTAAAAAGTTGAAGAACCTGCAGAAAACTCCCACGAGCTTTTAGGTCAAGGCCATAAATTTAGTCACGGAAAATTGTACCCGTACTTGTAAACCTGCTAAAAAGAAAGTAGTTACGAAATGTTGTACATAAATACTTGTTTGAAAGTCCAAATAAAACTTCTTCAAATTACTTCATGTGAATAGTGTACATAAATACTTATTTGAAAGTTCAAAACAAAACTTCTTTAAATCACTTCATATTTCATATTTGCACCAATATGAAGATGAGACATCATTTTCATTAGTGTTTTTAATGTAAAATTACCCTCTTTTATAAAAAAAGACCCGCTTATATTAAGACGCGATCTTTATTAAAGCATTTTGAATGCAAGTAAAAGCTCAAAAACTTAAAGAGAAAAAAGGCATAATATAAGGTATGCAATGGAATGATATTAATGTTAGCATCCCAAAAACAAGAAGGGAAAAACTTCCCAAATACCACTTTGAAGAAAAAACAAAATGTTTCAACAAAACACCAGCAAAAGTTAATTTGTAAGATAAAGGATGAAAAAACTAAGGAGCATCATCAGCAGGGGTAGAAGGATCAACTTGAGAAGATGAAGGTTGGGCATCTTCTTGACCATGGCGAGCCATCTCCCTCACTTTTGGAACTTTCGTCCTCGGGTGTTGAAAAACTTTGACGTAGCTGAGTTTTTTCAATTGCTTCTCTAGCTGTGGCAATTTCAGCTTCGAGGTTAAAACCCTCCTAGTTAGCCTCGGTCAAAGTCTCGAGACGGGTATTCAGAAAAGCCCATCTAACATCAAGTGTTAGTTTGTAGTCTTCTTTCTCAGCTTTCAAAGCTTCATAGGATGACTTCAAAGGTTCAAGAGCACCCTCGAGAAATTTGATTTTATCAGAAGAGACACAAAGATCCTCTTGAGCTTGTGTGAGCATTTGAACTAAATCACCAGCATATACCTCCTTCTAATTTAGGAGCTCTTTTAAGCTCCTAATCTCCTCGGTTGCCTTTGAATGCTGCTCAACAAAGAAAGATTCTAATCTATCCTTATCCTTTTCAACATGATTGGAAGAGGCCTTCAAAACCGCCAACTCAGTGGTGGTTATCTTCAGTTGTTTCTCCAAAGCCCATTTTTCTCAGCAAAAATGTCCTTTTCAAGTTGAAGGCTTTCAAACTGTTCCTTCCAATTGTCAGCTTCACTACAGAGCTCAATCACTTGTTGATCAGTCTAGAATATCCTTCCGTTAGCTCCGTACCTGTTATTTTGATGCAAAAAGACAAGATTGAAAAGCTATAAACCTAGAAAAAAAAGGAAGAAATGTGAGGGAAGAAGGATAGACCTTAAGGGCGGAATGAACAACATCATTCATTAAGGTCATAGAGCTGTGAGACTCAAGCTTCTCCCTCTCCACAGGGCCAATCAATGGTTTCAACATACTGCAGCTCGGCTAGATTTTCTTAACAGATTATTATTATTAGGGACTTCAATCAACACCTTCTTCATGCTTTATCTCCCGCTAGAAGGGCCATCTTCTTCACTAAAGGCAGTGGCAGGTGCGGTAACAAGAACGACTACAGGTAAGGTGGAAGAAGAAATGGGAGGATTAAGCGCAGGAGCAACTGGGGTCATTGGAAGAGCAACAAGTGGTGGCTTTTCAGAAACAGGGCCAAAATCTTCATCACCCTCGAATCCTTGGGCGAAAAGTCTATTAACAGGACTTGAGGGGGGATTTCCAAAGTGGTCAACATCTTCATCTTCAGAGATGTCCAAATGTACACTCTCTGGTTCATCAACAAGGTTGAAAGGCACGAGCCTGAAGGTAGGTCTTGACGAATGATGGCTACATCATCAAGAACCATGCGTCTTCTAACTCGTGGCTTCGTCACTAAAGAGCCATCCTCATTATCTTCTTCTCGGGCTTCAGCATTCTTCCTCTTAAAAGAGGACACACTTAGAATTTGTTCCTGCGCAGTGCTGACAGAGAGCCTAGCAGTAGGAACAGAAGGGGGGCTTATGCCAGAAATAACAAACCCTAGAAACAAAAAAGAAAGGGGGTTAAAGCAAAAGAAGAAACATTAAATGAAAAACCATGGTAATAAAGAATACCGTGGGTCTTCACTTTCCACCCAAACTTCTGGGAAAGAAATTTTCATGATTTTTGTTCCATGGGGGCGGCAGTCAACATTTTTTCTACCCAATCACTAAAGTTAGGAATTTCTCCAAAAACTTCTATGATTGATGAAAAGTAAATAGAAACGCGTATAAAAAAGATTGAAATCTTAAGGGAAGCAAAAAAGTTAAGAAAAATACTCCCGTGCAAAGTTTCACTTCTCAGGGAAGGACATGTTTTTGTCAGCTACTAAGTCGCGAGTGGGAACATATACGAACTGGGCGTACCAACCTCAGGGCTAACTAAAACTCTCTTGCTTCTTGCTGCAAGAGAGAAAACACCTTCGTGAAAGAGCTTCGGGGAGTATAGATGGAGTAAATGTTTAAAAGTAAAAGGAGTTGAGACCAAATTTGACAAATAACGAAGGCAAGCTACTGCCCTCCACATAATTAGACCTATTTGACCAACACATATATTGAAGTAACGACAAAATTCAATGATTACTGGGTCGATAAGAGGATTGAACCCTAAAGTAAAAGGGTTGGTGTAAACAAATGAATAACCTTCACGATAAGAGGTAATTCAATCATCAACACTAAGGGTTACCACTGGGAAATTAGGTTTCCAGTTACATTTCACGACGAACTAAGGCAAGAAGACCAGAAGTGATCAAAGTAGGGTAATGATCGGTAGGGTTAAATGATGCTATAGAAGAAACCTGTCTTCTCATAGCTTCACGATCTGATATGAAAGAAAATTCTTGTGGAACAATTTCAGACACAGTAGGCTCCTCCATGGGTTCATCATGATCTTTCCCTCTAGTGGAAAAACTAGGAGTTCTTGCTCTAGAAGAAGAGGGTTTTGCAGTGTTCTTCTGAGAAGGGGTAGAGCTACGATTAGATAAAGAACCTAAGCTACAAAGTCTACTGCCTCTTCTACTCCACCCTAATCACTACAATTTGACTTTGAGCATACTAATTGGACTATTAACTATAGCATTGGGTGTCGTCCTAGCTTTTTATTTGTTCTTCCCAGCTAGGGTTACTAAAGAAGTCCAAGATGACCCTAAGTTTCGTATTATATATGCCTCTCCTTCATTCTTATCTGGGATATGTAATATGCCAGCTTCAGTCTTGGACAATCCTGATAGTTGGAAGCACACTTTCTTTGTCCAGAATCTTGCCAATGATTATAGTTTCTTCTATGATGACTTTGATGCCAAGATTACCTACAATGATATAAATTTTTTGCAAGATAATGATTCTATCAAATTTTATCAAGACGAAAAAGCTCGAAACTTCATTGATGCAACTTTTGGTGTTTTGCCTGAGAGTTATAGTAATTGGATGTCTAACACTGTTATGAATGATCTTGCTTCTGGTCATTCCACAAAATTTTCAGTTAATTTGAATGGAAAAGTTCAAATAAGCCACCACGAGGCACAACATCGCTTAAACTGTGGGAAACTACAAGTCCTTTGTGAGGGTTTGAAAATTAAATTCCCGCAAAATTCCGCGATTGGAATGTTAGTGGCTACTTTAGGTGCATGTGAGGTACATTTGCACAAATCAAACTATTGATAGAAAGAAAGTATTCGGGCTATGAAGACTTAAAGTGATATAACTAGTAGTATAGATAATTTTTTTGTTTACTTTTAATTAAGCACAATTTTTATCTATTTTTTGTATTGAAAATCATGAAAATATAAAAAATTTATTTTGCTCCAATTCTTATCTGTAATACTCCTCATTAAAAAGGGTAAATAAGTAAATTGTAAGAAAAGAAAAAAGAAAAAAGAAAAAAAGAAAATCAAATAAACAAATAATACAAGACAAATAAAAAAGAAAGAAAGAAAGAATACTAGCCTATCCGGTTCACGTGACAAAAGCTAAAAGGGGTTGAAAAAAGAGAAACCCCTTTAGCCAACGCCAAATATCGTGACAAAAGAATCAACAGGGAAGACGAAAAGGAGGAAAAGTTTCTGGTGTTGCCTCAATGCCAAATACCGTTTCCATTTAAACATTGGCATATTCTTTAGTCTCAACGGTAAGCTTCAGGTAATTGCATATATTTTTTTCCTTCTTTTGAAATAGTAGTATATTTTAGATACACGACTCCTCGCGAGACTAAGTAAATATAATGTTGGGATTTGATTATGAGTTAAAAAGAGGAGGTTAGGAAAGTGAGAGAAATTCGTAATATTTTTCATGAATTAAGTGGATATATTATATAAGTAGGCTAAAAAGCTATAGATTATGGACTAGTTGAATTACTCATAGTATGAGTAAGTATAATTCAGCAAATTGATGGTAAAAAATGAACCTCTGAGGATTTATATATTCTAAATTAGTTATGGATTAGCCTAAACAAGGAAATTAACACGAGATCGCTATTGATGTGGTTATAGATTTGATTAAAGAAAGTCGTACGGATCGTTCGAGGTGACGAGTTGGTATTTCACACGAGTACTGTAAGTAATAATCTTATCGCAATTTGTGTTTTCATAACATGCATGGTTTATACCTTATTTTGAAAATAAAATGTGTTATCGAATGTGAAATTACATGTGAGATAAGTCCTTTACTTGATATGGTACTAAATAGTTTACTTGAGATGTTTACAGTTATTTAAAATATTCTCACTGTTACTAGACATGTTTTACTATTATTTGAGATATGATTACCGTTACCGAAATTGGATTACATGATTTGATAAGAATTAAAATACCCTGTACTATTTTAAAATACTTTCATGTGAATATTTATTGTTTACAAAGAAAACTATAAATGGGAGGAGACTTTGAAGGATCCCGTAACTAACGGCGGGTTTATTAGACCTGTTGCACCTTGTATTTAAAGATTACCGATTACAATTATAGCCCTCGCTAGTGGGAAGGTAGAACTAGCATACAGTTGCAGTTTTCCCTCGAGTAGGGACATAAGTTATATTTGACTCCGTTCACAAAGGGATCCACGCAGTGATACAGATTATATGATCCTTCCTTGGAAATCTCTCGGACATGAATATTGATATTACACAATATTTACCAAGCTTATTACCGAATTGTCAATTGAATTATATTACCTGAAAAACATGAAGAGACTGATTATTATTTATTATTTCTGAAAGGGCATTCGTATGATATTTTCTGTTTAATGTACTAGCATATTTTCTGACTTTTTCCCAATAAGACGATTGTGGTTAAGTGTTATTATTATCTGAGCTAGCAACTCACTCGCTGCTATTTATTTTACAGAGACAGTAGTTGATGCAAGCGAAGATTTCGTTATTAGAGCGCACAGGTTGATAGTTCTTGGTGAGCCCTGTAGTTGTTCGCGTGGGCAAGGAGTTTAATTAATTGTTATGGTCTTTTCTTTTAACTCTTAGTGTCACTGCTTAGTCATTCTGTTAGTGTCATGAGTATTGTTTCGTTATTATAGACTTATGATAAGTATTGCACTTTCTTATCAAATTTTGAGATAAATTAGTATTGCTGGTTGTTAATGGGTGGATTATTAATGGTTGAGACTTATTTTGGTTAATTGATAAAGTTATTGTTGGTTAGATTGATATTAGGATATTTGGTTGTTGATTTTGAGACAGGGAAGTTTTTGGATAGTCCCAAAAATAGGGAAAACTTTGTCCATTTTTCTGTAAAATATTGGTGAGTCTTACTTCGGGCAATTGCTCCTAAGTGCCTGTCATGATCCTAAATGGGTCGTGACAAAGTTGGTATCAGAGCTTAGGCTTTAAGTCCCGAGTCATAGAGCAATATTTATTAGAGTCTGGTTCATGGGTATGTAGGCGCTCATATTTATTATCTTGAGGCTACAAAGCATTTAGGATGTTTTCCCTTCTTTCATTCCTTGATCGTGCGTTGAGATTACTTGAGATTGACTTTGGAGTATTTCTTTCGCAGATGGCTAGGACACGCACACCCTCATCTGCAGGACATGGTGCTGGACGTTGTACTACCCGAGGTGGTGGTCAAGTTGGGATTCATCAAACTAGAAGACATGTCGCTCCTCAAACTAAAGTTGGGAACATGGGTCAACCCCAAGCTGCTATGCCAGATCAAGTGCAAGAACAGGGAGTTCGGGACGCTCCACCACCAGTGCCAACTATTGTACCTACGATTATCTTACCTGCAGACACAGTGGCAAGGTTATTGAATGTGTTAGAAGCACTGGTGCCTACTCAGGGTGGAAGTTCAGCCCTCATGCTACTTTAATGACACAAGCACCTGCACAGACTCAGACTTTCGGGAATAAGGAGGTATCCCTGCAAGAGTTCCTGAAATTGAAATTACAATAATTCACAAGTTCTGATAATTCAGCAGATCCTCAAAGTTTCTTGGATGAGGAACTCAAGGCATTACGTGCTCTAGGATGTTCTAGTGAGAGGGCCGTGGAGCTCGCAATATAAAAACTAGAGGATATGGCTAACACATGGTATGCAATTGTACTGCTAAGAAGGCCAGCATGAGTAGCCCCACCTGGCTATTTTCCGCAGTATATGCTAGCATTCATGATAAAGATAGAAACATTTTAAGGCAGAATCTTAACTTTATAAAAGATATTTGAGACAAAAAATTCATCTTTTTTTATTAAATCATAAAAATTTGTGTTATTCATGGTTATTAAATATAATTTAATTTCTCCTTACTATTAAATTATGATAAAAATTTCGTAAGCATTGCTTAAAAAATATGAGATCTATGATATTTATTTTTGGGAACTTGTAGATAATTTAACTTTATACTTATGGGGTATAATTTACCTATTGAAGATAATTTTTGTAAATATTCTTATTCTGGTTGATGTAATTCCCTTATTGAAAATATTATGTTACTTGTGTAAATTTATTTTTAATGTACATAGAAAGACACAATTTCCTAGTAAAAATGTTAATTTTACGTGTGTTGTTATAATAAAGATGTGATTCCTTATTTAAAATGCCAATTACGTTTTTTTATATCCGAGTTGTAATTTTTATATTTACAAATAAAAAATAACTATTAGGTTGACCCGAATAAACTCAAAAAAATCAAATAAATGAAAAAATCAAATTCTGTATTAGTCATTACAGGGTATACATTAAAGAAAATTATGGCACCCGCCACCTTTAAATCTTAAATCCGCCTTTATTAATATAGATTTTAAATATGTACCTTTGATCCTCATACTTCAAACTATGTTAAACAAAGTGGAACAGAGGGAGTACGTAGCTTATTGGTCGTAGATCAAAATGGAAAATTGAATTTCACAAGGCAAAATACATCGCTAGCCCCTTAAAATTGTTCACACTTTTCACTTAGATATTTTATCTTAAGTCAGTTCCATGAGAGATCAACTTTTTCTTTTTGTGTCTAAACAACACATTTAAAATGTGGTTGAAGTGTTCAAATGAAAAGGACTTAACATAAAGTGTCTAAGTGAAAAGTGCAAATAACTTTTAAATGGCTATCGATGTATTATGCCATTTCACAAATATGTCCTCAAGTTTACTTAGGAGGAAAGATAAACCCTGAAATTTTGAAAAGACAAAAATACTAAGACTAGTGGAATCA
The DNA here is from genome assembly GCA_002018475.1 of Nicotiana obtusifolia. NCBI lineage: Eukaryota > Viridiplantae > Streptophyta > Magnoliopsida > Solanales > Solanaceae > Nicotiana > Nicotiana obtusifolia. The sequence continues at coordinate 63,489 of MCJB01042358.1, forward strand.
TACGGCCATTTTCATTTCTAGAAGATATGCATCTTCCATTTTAGGTCTTAGTGACTTCATCAACTAATTTTAGCGCTTAATTTATGCAATTTTTATTACCTAATATAATTATTCTGAACTCCAACATTTTGTTTAAAGTTTGTCACCTGCTTTCTTTAAACTGTCTGTTGAGTACTCCACAATATACACTTTAACTTTTTATTGAAAAAGAAAATAAAAGAATTTAGACGCTGTACTTTAATTTTAAAGCTACCACACTTTGAATTATATAAAAATGCCATTATGTCCAGCATTATCTAGGTAGGGTTTTCTTCTTGTAGCGTGGGAAAAAAGGCACGAGTACAGTAAACAATCTCCTAATGCTTTACTAGTATTATTTTCCCGCATCCTTCAAAAATCTACTGTGGTTCCTTATTCTTTTAGTTCACCGGCAAAGGATGTATAGGATTAAACATTCGACTTTAATCAACGGTCTCGAGCTTGAATTTAGTCTAGAGCAAAAGCGCAGCCCATTGCAAGAAGCATCCCGTGTTACTAGGGTACGGAGAAGGACTGCATCTCAGGGGGTGTGATGTAGGCAGCCTACCCTAATGCAAATAACTGCCGTTGATTCAACGGCTCGAACCCGTAACCTATATATAGGTCACACAGAGACAACCTTACCGTTGCTCCAAGACTCTCCTTCTTTGGTGGACTAGAGCGTTTTCCTCTTTAATGTCGGATTAGCGTGTTCCGGATATCACACGGTTCTTAAAATAAATTGGCTAGTGTCATTCAGCAGATAATTCTACATTATCTTTGTGTACCCAAAACGTATATGCTTGGAAAGTTGAAGTTCATCAAGTTGCCAATTGCCAATACCTCAACTTGCAATAGAAGAATCTCTAGCTATCCCCCACCACTCTCTACGGATACAATTGAGAAATCTTTAATACTCAATGGGTAGACGGATATATCGTCTATAAATAGGAATTTTCCCTATAAACTAAAACACAAATTAAAAGCAAAGCATTTCCTCTAATACACTAAAGTATACCATATATCTCTATACCATGGCCTCTTCCACAACTTCCATTCTTGCTCTAGCACTTTTCTTCATAGCTACAGCCACACATGCGCATGCATTATTAACTATAAATGGTCAAAATGTGTTAGGATTACAAGTGAATGGAACCCTAGCTTGTTCCGCAACTGGTAACTTACCAGGAACTGCCATTGCTGGGATCCTTGCAAGTCTCACTTGCAATATTAATGGAACTCCAACTGTGGTTGCTGTTGCTACAACAAATCTCAATGGAGTTTTTGTTGCTCTAGTTACTAACTTAAACAGCCTTACCGCGAACTCCCTATGCAACGTTAGAGTAAATCTTCCAGTTCTTTCATGCCCCCTCTTGCCTCGCACTGGATTCCTTCAAGCTCAGGTCAATCTCAATAGCACTACTGTGATTCAGGTCGCTAATATTGGACTTGTCGCTCAGGCCACTGTTGGCTTATTCGCCCAAGTTTGATAATCACCAAGTGTTACGTTAATCTATCCATGCATGGGAATTATTGGGATAGAAATAAATAAAATGACTGTATCTGTATGTTATTTTATGCACGTATTTGTACTTATAACCAACTTGATGTGTCACAGTTGTTGACATTATGCGTGTTTATCTACTTCTTCTTGTTCTTATGAATTAAGGAGAGGAATTAGTGGTGTAATTTTTTACTTCAAGATGCTTTATAATTATGGAACGTTCTGGATTTCTTGTTGAAACTTACAAAATTTATCAAACTTGTGTCTCCAATAAAATAAGTATAATTAGTAGATTGCGTTTGGTTATTTTAAATAATAAATACGTAGATATTTCAGTAATGCTATTATACAGAAGTAATTTTATAATGAGTTTACCCGTTATAATGATAAATATTGTTGTTATAGGCAAATGCAGATCTAGAATTTTATAACTATGGGTACATCACTGATGCTTAATATAAAAAATAATAAGTGTTCTATGACTTATTATTGATTTTTCACATTATATTATCCAAATAGATAAGAAATAATCTTGATTATTGTAAATATTACTATTAGTTATGATCTTTATAATTAATGAATAATATTGTCTTAAATGGTTAAACCTATTCAGTTCTTACTGCCAAATCTAAAACAAAGAGTAAAAACATGATGCTAATGATAAATTAATGCCGTAAAAAGTTGAAACTTGTACAAGTTTATTGCAAAAAAGTACGAAAAGATGAAAAAAGTGAGCATATGACGAATTCTATAAATGTGAATTGCTTATCATAAAAAGAAACTATATTTCGTATTAAAAAGATATTAGAGACAAAAGTTCAATAATGGGATTGGAATAAAAATATGGTTAAGATAATTTAATTGGAGTAGAAATATAATTAATTAAATCTTATAGTGTAACTTAGATCTTATAAGATCAAATTATGAAGGTATAGAAATTACAAACATATTGATGAAAAGTAATAGGGAAATATATCTACGAAGGAAAGTAATTTATTTCATAATAAAAGAGAAGAAAAGAAACGCAAAAAACTAAATAGCTACGAGACCGTTTGGTCTTGAACTGAGGCACTAAAGGCTGAATTTTGACCACGGCCGTTCACATTGAACTACACAGCAAAATCTTCACGAATTCATACCGGAATCCCAGTTTAAATGGTAAAGAGGATGGGTTCACATGCACCATCACTTTTATGGATACGAAAAAGTTGTTATTAGATAAAATATATTATTATATCATAAAAATTCGATTATAAAAAAAACTTACCTGTTATATGAGGCTGTTAATTGTCGAAAGGTCTAACTGTATAATACTTTAGTATTTTTTCACTCATTCTTTTAAAATTTACCATGATTTTTTTTGTTCAACTTGCTGAGTTGACAGATCTGGAGATGGAGAAACCCTAGCTGGGAACACGCACGATTGAGAGAAGGAACGAAATGAAGGAAAGAAAATATTTGAATTCTCTTATTCAATGAAACATGCATTACATCCGGCTATTTATATACTGTGACTACGATTAACAAAATGACTGCAATTAACCAACCTACTAACCGACTTAACCACCTTCTAACAAACTTAAGAGTAAATAGATTGGAATGCCCCTGTCCTATTTAAGCTAAGTGATTCCTTTCTCAACACGCTTCCTCAATAGGTGGTGCGAATACATCAAACACACCTAGCTTGGCACTCAAGTATTTATATTGAACTCTGCTCAAGCCCTTTGTCAATAAATCTGCTACTTGTTATCTTGTTCCTACATACTTGGTTCTGACTAATCCCAGCAGAATTTTTTTCCTTTTGATGTGACAGTCTCTATCGATATATTTAGTTATTTCGTGAAACACAACGTTACCAGCAATCAGCATTGCTGCTTTGCTATCACAGTAGATATCGACAAGCAACTGCACTTTAAGTCCAGTTTCTTTTATTAGCCAATTAGCCATACCAATTTTTCCATTGTAGCTGCTAAACTTCTATACTCTACTTCTACTGAGCTTTTATCACGATCCAAAATCCAACTAGTCTTGATGGCACCTAACTCAACCTGCTAGTGAAGCCAATTAGCAACAATCCAATTCAAATGAGATTTACTAAGAGAATAATTATAATACAACTCAACTTTTGTACAAAGAATTTCCAAGGACTAGTAGTACAAATCATGAGCTTCTAAGATTTAGAGTCTACAAAGCTTGTATGAAATAATTACATCATCTGTTGAAATATACGTTAAAACAGATTTTTATAAATCTAAAGCTAACACAAACAACAGGCAGTTGTAACCGGAACGCAGGTTCATCTTCAATGCCAGCTCCCGCCATACACAGCAATATCAGCATCCAAAATCTGCACGCAAGGTGCAGAAGTGTAGTATGAGTAACAACGACCCAATGTACTCAATAAGTAACTAAGTAACCTTAGGTTAAAAGTAATGACGAGCTTGGACAACGGTCAGAGTCCAACACCAACAGCCAGAATAACTCGTAACAATATAATGAAAATAGTACAAATAATACTCAAAGATATGATGCTCAACTCATTCACAGTTACGGAAAATAGGCATATTTCTCAGGTATAACAGTAAAACCCAATTCTTTCACCGAAATCACCAAAATGTGAGTATATCAGAAAATTATGATTTATCCCAAAAACTTTCAATAACAGATAAGATGTTTTATTATTAGATGGCTTGAGGAAAGTACATTTCTATGCCTACATGTGAATGTGCCTGTGAAGTCATGAATGTCACAATACCGTACAACATGAGAAAATGTATCTCTATACCTACAAACCAAGTGTGTATGTCAACTGTAACGCACTACAATGATAAACTCATGTGATCATGCTCTCGAAGCAGTCAACCTCACTCAGCATGCTCAATCACTCAATCCTCCCACTCACTTAGTCCTCTTAGTCACTCAATTCCCCCGATCACTCAGTCCTCCTACTTGGTAGTCGCATTCGGCACTCGCACCCATTAGATACATGCGCTCACTGCTGGTATATCAGATTCCGGCGGGCAAATCCTACCCAAGCGCTAATATAAGCCAATCATGGCATGAATTAATAAAGCCCGTCGAGACGTGCATCCCGATCCCATAAATATCGCTCACAATCAAGCCCTCGGCCTCAATCAACCATCAACCTCTCTAGTCTCTCGGCTTCACAAATCTCATGCCAATCAACCCAAAAAATGATAACATAATTCGAGATAAACGATAATAGAGACTGAAATATAATATGCAAATGAATGAGCATGATTGAGTATGTAATTACAATTTAAGCAAATAACTCAATAGCAGAAATGACCTCAGTGGGTCCCAACTAGATAAGAATATAGCCTAAACATGGTTTCTAACATGGATCATAGCTCAATTACTCTAGCACGTAGAAATTTCATGGATAGAAACAAGATTTGGTAACTACACAATACCACATAATCAACCGATTCATAATTCACACGGTGCACGCCCACACGCCCGTCACCTAGCATGTGCGTCACCTTAACACCAAATATATAACATGTATGTTCAAGGATTCATACCCTCAGCACCAAGTTTAGAAATGCCATCCCACTAAACAATACTCTAAAAACGCCATCCCATGCGTACCGACCTCCAAACAGATCGAAACAAGCCAAAAACAATTCAAAAACATCAAATAATGCCAAAGGAAACAAACACAATCAAAGGTTAAATCTTTAATCAAAGGCCCAAGGCCAACCAATAAATTAAACCCGGGCCCGCATCTCGGAATCCGACGAAACTCTTAAAATCCAATAACCATTCAATTACGAGTCAAACCATACTAGTTTCACTCAAATCTGACTCCAAATCGATGTTCAAAACTAAAAAATTCACTTTATAAAATTTTAGACAAACCCCCCCAAATTTCACTTTGAAATCATCAATCAAATGCCAAAAACGAAGATGGCTTCATGAAATATAAACAAAACTGAATATAGAACACTTAACCCAATCCATAGGGTGAAAATCGCCTAAATCTGAGCTCCCCAACTCTAAAATAACCAAATGAACAAACCCTTGATATTATGTACTTCTTCTCAGTTGTTCTGCCTCGTTTCTTGTGCCAAACAATTCCAAAACTCTTTTTTGATGCCTCCTATGGATTCCTCGTGAAATTCCAATCAAGTTAGGCTTTTAAATCACTCCATTTGACCTTATAATAAAAGAAATATGTTGGTTTCAATATTTAAAAATAGTGTAATTTTTTAAATACGAATGCAGTGGCAATTTCGTAATTAATCTGAAAAAAATCTAGCAACCCAATTCTTAGTAAAATGACCATAAATTTCTCATACGATGTCGAAACTTGATGATTTCAGTTGCTATGATTCCAAAATTACAATATCCGTATAATGGTTTAATCAACACACAAATTAAAAACCGTTTGCTCAATATGGTATCCTTTATATGCAATTCGACGTCGAAATCGAAAACAATCACCATGCAACCCAAACTTATCCAAAACTCATTGAAATTTAACCAAACTTTGTGGAAATGTCCAAAATCATCATACAAACTTAGTGAAATAATTAAAACCCGATTCCGAGTCTGTTTATCCAAAAGTCAAACCTTGGTCAACTCTTTCAACTTAATGCTTCTAAAACGAGAATCATTCTTCCAAATCAATCCCGAACCGTTTGGAAATTGAAACCAACCATGCACGCGAGTCATAATACATAATATGAAGCTACTTAAAGTCTCAATCCACTGCATCAAAACGACCGATCGGGTCGTTACAACTCCAAGAAATTGTGGCTTGTTTCTTGGATTTCCAGGACACCATAAATTTTCCTACTTTTATCAGGAAACCCGTTATAGATTTTCTAGAGTGTTGACAAGCAGCCCAGTCTACATCACAGTAGGCTTCTAATGTTCCTTCGTTAGTGTTTGACAGTAAAACTTCTTGTCCAAGATGGTGTTTCACATATCTAACTGTCCTCACAACTGCTTCCATATGAGATCACTTTGGCTGGTGTAGAAACTGACTCTAAAGTTTGAAAAATGGATATCAAATCAGGTCTTATTACTGTTAAGTACAATAACTTCCCTATTAACCTCCGGTAAACCCCAGAATCAAGCAGCAATTCATCTTCTGCACTGTGCTAGAGTCTTCAGGTGATCATTATATTCCTTTGTAGTCATTTTTGCATTCATATCCAAAGGTGTTGCAGCTGGCTTAGATGCTCTAAGTCCAAGTTCTGAGATGAGTTCTAAAGCATATTTTCTCAGGTGCATTAGAATTCCTTTCTCAGAATTGGCAAACTCAATCCCCAAAAACTATTTTAACTCCCTTCATATTGAATGTTTGTTGCAATTGCTATATTTGTTTCTTCTATTAGTTGTAAGCTAGTACGAGTTACTAACATATCATCTACATACACTAATACAATAACAATACCTTCTCGTAATCTCCTGATAAATAAAGATTGAGCATATTGACTTTGAGAGAAGCCAAATATACATAGTGCCTTAGTGAGCCTCTCATTCCACTGCCTTGGAACTTGTTTTAGCCCATATAAGGATTTGATGAGCCTACAGACTGTTTGTGACTCCCCCTAGCTCTTAAATCATGGAGGCAACTCCATGTAAATCTCATCAAATATATCACCCTACAGAAAAACATTGAACACATCCATTTGATGGATATGCCATTTGTTAGCAGCAACAACAGACAACACAGTTTTGACATGACCATCTTAACTACAAGGGAGAAAGCCTCCTGTTAGTCAATCCCTTCCTTTTGGTTGTATCCCTTAGCCACTAGCCTGGGCTTGAACTTCTTTACTTCTCTTGATGCCTTATACTTAACTTTATGCACCCACTTGCATCTAATAGGGACCTTTCCCTCTGAAAGAGACACTGCCTACTAGATATTGTTGCTTTCAAGTGTCTCAATCTCTGACTTCATAGCCTCTACCCATCTAGGATCTTGGTTAGCTTCAACAAAAGAATAAGGCTCAACAATGGAAGAAAATGCAATGCATGTCTGATATTTGGGAGAAAGGCCTTTGTAAGTGACATAATTTGCTATATTATAGGGGACATTTTGACGATTATTCAGCGAAACAAAGTCTTTCAACTAGATAGGTGGATTTCTATCCCTTGAAGATCTTTTGACACCATCAGACTATGGAGGCTGAGACATTTGAGGTTGTGATTGTGCATGTGCATGATCTTGAGCATGAACTTGGTCTAGCACACCTGCCTCCTCTTCAGCTGCATCCTCATGAGGAGGTTCTGCACCTTTAATAAGAATCATCTCTACTTCATTGTCAACATAGGGTCCTGCTTCTGCATGGCTGAATTTTGTATTGTGCTCATGATTAATTGTACTATGAGGTGCTGAGTACTGATCATAAGCTGAAATATCAGTTTGTAGAAAAATAGGAGGATGAGAACGTCTGGAGTATTGAATGGAAAGACATCCTCATTATAGATAGTATCCCTGTTAACAAAGAAACAGTTTTTAGTCAGGCTAAAAAGCACATAGTCTTTCTGGACAGAGGAATATCTTATTTGAAACTACAGGGATTGCCCTTGACATGAATTTGTCCCGGACTTGTACATATTTGGCATAGCACAGGCACCCCATTATCCTAAGATGTTTTAGTGAGGATTTTCTATTGTACATCCTTTCAAACGGTGATGCACCATTTAAGACTGAAGAAGGCATTCTATTTTTAACATAAGGTGCAGCTAGAGCACAGTGACCCCAGTACTTTAGAGGATTGTGTGCCTGAAATCTCATAGCTCTAGCAATCTCCAGAATATATCTATGCTTTCTTTCAGCTACCCCCATTTTGCTGAGGAGTATAGACATGTGTTCTCTTATGCACCACTACAAGAGTTTGAAACAATTCTGCACAAATTGAGTTCACAAATTCTGTTCCATTATTAGTTATGACAATTTTAACTCTTCTGTTAAATTGAGTTTTCACATAACAGAGAAAATGCTTCAATACAACACAAACATCTGATTTAAACTCAACAACAAATAGCCAAGTCATTTTTGAAAAATCATCCACTAAAGTCAGAAAACATTTATTTCCATCATGTTGGAACTTTATAGACTCCCCATACATTAGCATGTAGCAAGTCAAAGCAGTGTGTAGTTCTGATATTACGAAATGGAACTCTAATTTGCTTGGCAAGTGGATATACATGACACTTATTTACAGTAGACATAAATTGTCTAGTGTAATTGAAAATAATTTTTGAAGTACTCCAGTTGACACATGTCCCAATCTTCTATTCCACAAAATCAACATCCACTTCCTTCTTGTTTGCTGCACTCTTCAAGTTCTTTCCTTCACTGTCTTTGTGACGACCCAGCTAGTCCTCTTATGAGTTACCGCTCCGTTTTTCCCGTTTCTGCATTATTATGCTTCATTAGCCGTGCTTTATGTAATCAAGTTGAGTAGTTTGAATGCGGAATGAATTTGGTAAGAAATGAGACACTTAGTCTCTTTCAAGAAGGTTTAAGTTGTAAAAGTTAACCGAATGTTGGCTTATGAGTTAGAGGGCTCGGATGTGAGTTCCGATGGTTCGGTTAGTTTTGGGAGGTGATTTATGACTTAGGAGTGTGATCGAAACTGGTTTTGGAGGTCCGGTGTAGAGTTAGGCTTGAATTGGTGAAGTTAGAATTTTTGGCGATTTCCGAGTGTTAGGCGAGATTTTGATTCGGTGGTCGTAATGGAATTCCAAAAGTTTCTATAGCTTCGATATGTCATTTAGGATGTGTGTGCAAAATTTCAGGTCATTCGGACGTGGTTTGGTTGGGTTTATATCAAAAGAGCGATTTAGAAGATTTTGAAATCCTTAGGCTTGAATCCGACGCAAATTGGTGTTGATAGGTTGTTCTGAGCGTTCCGAAGGTTGGAACAAGTTTGAATAATGTTATGGGATATGTTTGCATGTTTGGGTGAGGTTCTAGTGGCCTCGGGTGAGTTTTGGGTGGTTAAACGGACGATTTCATCGTTGGAAGGAAAATCTGCAGAAAAACCAGAGTCAGGAATGCGGTCGCATTCCTCAAATGCGGACCGCATATTGAGCAATGAGACCGCATACCCAGACAGACTTCTGGGCAGAAATCCAGGTCAGAAATGCGGTCGCATTTTTGACATGCGGACCGCAAACCATGCTTCGTGCTGAATTGCGGTGAAGGCTAGGGTTACCTTTGTGATGGTCGCGTCAAATATGCGGACCACATATCTATTATGCGACAGATATGTGATCGCATTTTAAGCCTGGCAGGGGCGTTTTTGTCTCGATTTTTGACCCTTTAAAAATAGAACCTAGTGCCCATTTGCCATGTAAAACCCATTTTCGTTACATATTAATTCTAATTTTGGATAGATTCGACGCACGTGGAGGCTAGTTCGAAATGAAAAGGCGACGTGGGCTATTGATTTAGCCGGTTTGAGGTGGGTAGTGATTGTAAGTGATGTTCTGAGGGTTTGAAACCCCGGATTACACATCGTAGTGCTATATTGAGGTGAGGCATGCGCTCGATGATGAGCGTGGGGTCGTTTACAACAGGGGATTGTGACTTGGTCCGTCCCGATTTATGATGTTTACCATATATCTGATTGAAACTTATTTGATATCATCATAATTTGGGCTGATTGCCGTACTTGGGCTTCGTGCCGGTTATTTGAACCCTTCGGGGGGTATTTATCACTGTTTCCTCACTGTTTTAAATCATTACTTGAACTCAGTCATATTGTTTTCCACTGTTTTACAATTCAACCACTTTTACTCAGTTTTGAGATTTAAATGACTTTTTAAATGATGTAAATGGGAGCGGGTGGTACGCCTACCACAAGATATGATGTAAATGGGAGCGGGTGGTACGCCTACCACAAGATATGATGTAAATGGGAACGGGTGGTAAGCGTACCATAAGATATGATGTAAATGGGAACGGGTGGTATGCCTACCACAAGATATGATGTAAATGGGAGCAGGTGGTACGCCTACCACAAGATATGACGTAAGTGGGAGCGGGTGGCACGCCGCCACGAGATATGATGTAAATGGGAGCGGGTGGCACGCCGCCACGAGATATGATATAGCGCTTGGGCCGTAAGGGGCCCCTCCCGGAGTTTGTACACCCCTAGTGAGCGTGGGTACCCATTGTGATGTGAAACATAGCTCGAGGGGCTAGTGTTGTACCATGTGATATTATGCCTGAGGGGCGTGTTTTTAAATGATACTGAGTCCGAGGGGCGATATTTTACTTTACATTAATTACCAAAAAGGATTTCATGTTTTCACTTGTTGAAAAGAGATTTGACTTGGATTTCTCACTGATTTTCTGTTGCGAACGATGGTTTAATTGCTTCATTATAGAATGCCTTGTGCTTTGTGTGTTTTCTTGCTTTCCGCCATTATTTATGATTATTACTCACTGAGTTGGAAGTAGTCACATTACTCCCTGCACCATGTGTGCAGATTCAGGCGTTGTTGGTTCCGCCCCGGAGTATTGATTGCTCCTGTCCAGGCGGTGATCCGGAGACTACGAGGTAGCTGTTGGCGTCCGCAGCCCCGCATCTCTATTATCTTGCTGTTTCCATGTTCTTCAAAAATTGTGCCAGATATTGTAATTAGTAATCTTGTTATTAGGATTCATTAGTGGCTCATGACATTGTGACACCCCGGTTTGGGCTGTTGTCGGGATGGTTAGCTAAAATTTCGTGAATGTATGCTATTAAACTATTCCTGCATTGTCTTCTTGTTAATTTATTTGCGTAAAAATGAGATTGTGTTGAATTGGCTGGCCTTGTCTTCACGAGAGGCGCCATCACGACCGTTTTCGGGGTTAGGGTCGTGACAGCTTGGTATCAGAGCCTAGGTTACATAGGTCTCACGAGTCGTGAGCGGGTTTAGTAGAGTCTCGCGGATCGGTACGGAGACATCTGTACTTATCTTCGAGAGGCTGCGGAACCTTTTTAGGAAAACTCCATATTCTTGAAATTCTTGTCGTGCGAACTTGTTGATCCGAGCACTGAAACTTCTGTTACTCTATTCTCTCACAGATGGTGAGGACGCGAGATACCGGACGAGGTGGACGACCACCAGTGCCACCCACTGAAGCCACCAGAGGCCGTGGACGCGGTCGTGGTCGTGGCAGAGGCAGAGCGACTAGGGCAGCACCTATTGATCCACCAGCTGCCCCAGCTCGGGATCAGGCTCCAGTAGCACCGGCTCAGGCACTGGCTGTGCCCATCGTGATTCCAGGTCTTCAGGAGACCTTGGCTTAGATCTTATCAGTTTGCACTGGCCTGGCTCAGGCAGTTTCAGCCACCATAGCCGCAACAACTTCACAGGCCGGGGGAGGCAATCAGACCCCTGTTGCCCGTACACCTGAGCAGGTAGTGCAGGGACTTTAGATGCTGGGGGCACCTCCAGCCCAGCCGGTTGCACCAGCTCAGGAATTCATAGTACCGGTTATGCCAGATGATGAGCAGCGTCATCTTGAGAGGTTTGGCAGACTCCAGCCTCCGTCATTCAGTGGTGCTAAGGGCGAGGATACCCAGGGTTTTCTTGACAAGTGTCAGCGGATGCTCCGGACAACCGGGATTCTTGAGTCTAGTGGTGTGGCATTTACCAAATTTCAGTTTACGGGAGATGCCTTTAATTGGTGGGAGGCGTATGAGAGGCGTAGGCCGGTTGATGCAGCGCCCCTTACTTGGCAGCAGTTCTCCGCTCTTTTCTTGGAGGAGTATATGCCGCAGTCCCGCAGAGAGGAGCTGCGTAGACAGTTCGAATGGCTGCAACATGGGGATATGACTGTGTCGCAATATGAGTCAAGATTTTCTGAGTTGGCTCGACATGCTATCTGGATGGTTCCGACTGATCGTGAAAGGATCAGGAGGTTTGTGGATGGCCTTAACTATCATCTCCGTATTCTTATGACTAGGGAGAGAGTATTGGGTGCTACTTTCGAGGAAGTAGTTGATATAGCTCACGAGATTGAGACGGTTCGCCGTCAGGAGCGAGAGGAGAGGGAGGCTAAGAGGCCTCGAGGATCGGGTAGTTACAGTGGTACTCCTTAGAGGGGCCAGTTTCAGCAGGGTAGAGGTCGTTCCTTTAGGCCTGCTCAGTTAGCTCATCCAGAGTATCGTGGGGCATCCGTAGGTCGTGGTTATCATGGGTTGCAGAAGGGCCAGTTATCACTCAGCCCCCTTCCAGCTCATGCTCCGTCAGCCCAGGGTCCTTCTATACCGAGTGCACCTGCTAGACACTTTGGTGGGGGAGGTTCCCTTCATCCCTCTTCTCCAATGCCAGGGAGTTGTTATGAGTGCGGCGAAATGGCCATATGCGGAGACAGTGTCCTCATCATGGTGCTAGATCGTCCCAGCAGAGGGGTCAGCCTTCAACTTCTGCTCCAGCTAGTCCTCTTATGAGTTACCGCTCCGTTTTCCCCGTTTCTGCATTATTATGCTTCGTTAGCCGTGTTTTATGTAATCAAGTTGAGTAGTTTGAGTGCGGAGTGAATTTGGTACGACATGAGACACTTAGTCTCTTTCAAGAAGGTTTAAGTTGTAAAAGTCAACCGAATGTTGACTTATGAGTTAGAGGGCTCGGATGTGAGTTTTGATAGTTTCGTTAGTTTCGGGAGGTGATTTATGACTTAGGAGTATGATCGAAACTGGTTTTGGAGGTCCGGTGTAGAGTTAGGCTTGGATTGGTGAAGTTAGAAATTTTGGCGATTTTCGGGTGTTGGGTGAGATTTTGATCCGATGGTCGGAATGGAATTCCGAAAGTTGCTGTAGCTTCGATATGTCATTTATGATGTGTGTGCAAAATTTCAGGTCGTTCGGACGTGTTTTGGTTGGGTTTATATCAAAAGAGCGATTTATAAGATTTTGAAATCCTTAGGCTTGAATCCGACGCGAATTGGTGTTGATAGGTTGTTCTGAGCGTTTCGAAGGTTGGAACAAGTTTGAATAATGTTATGGGATATGTTGGCATGTTTGGGTGAGGTTCTAGTGGCCTCGGGTGAGTTTTGGGTGGTTAAACGGACGATTTCATCGTTGGAAGGAAAATCTGCAGAAAAACCTGAGTCAGGAATACGGTCGCATTCCTCAAATGCGGACCGCATATTGAGCAATGAGACCGCATACCCAGACAGACTTCTGGGCAGAAATCCAGGGCAGAAATGCGGTCACATTTTTGACATGCGGACCGCAAACCATGCTTCGTGCTGAGTTGCGGTGAAGGCTAGGGTTACCTTTGCGATGGTCGCGTCAAATATGCGGACAACATATCTATTATGCGACAGATATGCGATCGCATTTTAAGCCTGACAGGGGCGTTTTTGTCTCGATTTTTGACCCTTTAAAAATAGAACCCAGTACCCATTTGCCATGCAAAACCCATTTTCGTTACCAACTAAGAGAACCAGCTCCAAACACCCTAAATCACAGCAAAATCAGCCTTGAAAACATATCCAAAAGAGACTTTCTTGGACAAATTCTTGAAAGAGGGGACTTTGGACATCCTAAACATAATTGGAGCTATAGAGCTCGGATTGCAGCTAATCTTGAAGGGATTTTTGGGAGATTTTCAAGGGAAACATTGGGGTAAGTGTTCTTAACTCAACCTTGGTCAAATTACTCCAGTAAATCGCTATATTTAGCACTTAATTGGTGATTTAAGTTGGGGAAATTGTGGAAAACCCTTAAGCTTAGATTTTAAGACTTGGAGGTCGAACCGATGTAGGAATTCGATAAATTTTGTATGGTTGAACTCGTGGGGAGATAAGGACCCCGTTGATGTGAAAATTACTAAGTTTTAAGAAGTGTGCCCGGGGCTCGGGTTTTGCAAATTTCGAAATTTCTTACTATTTATTGATTGTTTTCACGTGGGCTTTGTTACCCCAGCATATTGTGACAAATTAGTTCTAATTTTGGATAGGTTCGACGTACGTGGAGGCCAGTTCGAAGGGCAAAGGCGACGTGGGCTATTGATTTAGCCGGTTTGAGGTGAGTAGTGATTGTAAGTGATGTTCTGAGGGTTTGAAACCCCAGATTGCACATCGTAGTGCTATATTGAGGTGAGGCACACGCTCGATGATGAGCGTGGGGTCGTTTACTACTGGGGATTGTGACTTGGTCCGTCCCGATTTATGATGTTTACCACATATCTGATTGAAACTTATTTGATCTCATCATGATTTGGGCTGATTGACGTACTTGGGCTTCGTGCCGGTTATTTGAACCCTTCGGGGGTATTTATCACTGTTTTGAATCATTACTTGAACTCAGTCATGTTGTTTTTCACAGTTTTACAATTCAGTCACTTTTACTCAGTTTTGAGATTTAAATGACTTTTTAATGATGTAAATGGGAGCGGGTGGTACGCTTACCACAAGATATGATGTAAATGGGAGCGAGTGGTGGGCCTACCACAAGATATGACGTAAGTGGGAGCGAGTGGCACGCCGCCACGAGATATGATGCAAGTGGGAGCAGGTGGCACGCCGCCACGAGATATGATATAGCGGTTGGGCCGTAAGGGGCCCCTCTCGGAGTCTGTACACCCCCAGTGAGCGCAGGTACCCATTGTGATGTGAAACATAGCCCGAGGGGCTGGTGTTGTACCATGTGATATTATGCCCGAGGGGCGTGTTTTTAAATGATACTGAGCCCGAGGGGCGATATTTTACTTTACATTAATTACCAAAAAGTATTTCATGTTTTCATCTGTTGAAAAGAGATTTGAATTGGATTTCTCACTGATTTTCTATTGCGAACGATGTTTTAATTGCTTTATTATAGAATGCCTTGTGCTTTATGTGTTTTCTTTCTTTCCGCCATTATTTATGATTATTACTCACTGAGTTGGAAGTACTTACATTACTCCCTGCACCATGTGTGCAGATTCAGGCATTGTTGGTTCCGCCCCGGAGTAATGATTGCTCCTGTCCAGGCAGTGATCTGGAGACTACGAGGTAGATGTCGGCGTCCGCAGCCCCGCATCTCTATTGTCTTGCTGTTTCTATGTTCTTCAAAAATTGTGCCAGATATTGTAATTAGTAATCTTGTTATTAGGATTCATTAGTGGCTTATGACATTGTGACACCCCGGTTTGGGCTGTTATCGGGATGGTTAGCTAAAATTCCGCGAATGTATGCTATTAAACTATGCTTGCATTGTCTTCTTGTTAATTTATTTTTGTAAAAACGAGATTGTGTTGAATTGGCTGGCCTTGTCTTCACGAGAGTCGCCATCACGGCCGGGTTCGGGGTTAGGGTCGTCACAGTCTTTGACAGTCATACTTTTTGCTTCATGAGTCTTAGTTTAGTGTGGAGCTAATAGATAAAGTCCCCTTATTTCTTTACCAATCGCTTTCACTATCCTAGTGAAAAGATCCTGAAAAATAGATAAATCAGGAAAGAATGCAACAAAACATTGTAAGGCTTTAGTTATCTTTGACACTGGCAACAGGTTATATCTGAACTGAGGAATATATAGTACATTTTCAATTGTACTCCATGCTTGATAATGGACTAGTACCAATGTGTGTGACATTAGCTACATCCCCATTAGGTAGATGTACTTTCTTAGAATTACTAGGTTTAACTTCTTCTGCCTTAGATAACAGACAAGGATCTGACATCATATGATTGCGGCTCCTGTATCAATTATCCATTCATAAGACTTATTATCAAGTAAACATGCACTACTAAAATCTACCATGTTTGTTGAAGAGGTAGGTCCAGTAATTTTGTTTAGCATCTGTACTGTTTGATCATAATGTTCTTTAGTAAATGAATATGCATGTGTCTGTTTTCCTTGTCCACTACTATGAGATCCTGGAGTCTGTAACATCAGCTGTGATTGAGCCTGCATCTGTGAGTTTTGCACTTGTTGAGTCTGCATCACAGATTGTGGTTGTATATAATAGTTCTGATAATAGTTCTGGTTTGCCTCTCTAGTAAAGACATAATAAACAGAGGAATTTCCTGCTTTCCCTTTTCTTCCTAAGCTTGAACCCTTGTGGATAGCCAATGATCTTGTAACAATTTTCTTTGATGTGGCCATTCTCTTACAGTACTCACAAAACTCACTATAACCTTTCTTTGTTCTTTGAAATCTATTAGGATAAAAATTACCACCAGACTGTGTATTAGAACTACAAGTTTGAAAATTGTTACTTTGAAAGCGCACAGATCTAGAGCTGAGTAAAGCAGCGGACTCAAAATTCTCATAGGAAATGATAGCTGCTATGCCTATATTTTTTGCTACATAGCTACTGATTTCTGGTTCTCATCTCTCATAATCATAGAGTATGCTTGATTCACTGAAGGTGAGGGATGCATTAGTAGTATCTGGCTCCTTGCTTGCGTGTATGACTCATTCAAGACCATTAGGAACTGATATAATTTCTACCTTCTCATATGCACCATATAGTCTCTAGATTTAACACAATCAGATCCAGGAGTAGCTACTAGAGTATTATACTCATCCCAAAAATCTTTCAACTTTGTATAATACACAGAAATTGAGGAAGTATCTTGATACGGAGTTGCAATCTCCTTGTGCAAATTGTATGATCTAGATCCATCCACCTTGTTGAATCTTTCACGAAGGTCTACCCATATTGTACGTGCACTGGATCCAAACAAAACTCCTCCAATAAGCTGAGTTACAACATGTATCAGCTAGGAGAGCACAATAGCATTGCATATCTCCCACTATTTCCACAAATTATTACGGAAATTATTCATTTTCCAAGTTCCTTCCACAAAGCCTAGCTTATTTCTTCCATGCAGTGCAATTCTAATCGGTCGACCCTAAAAGGTGTAGTTCTCAGTCCCTGTTAATTGGAACGAGATGAGATGCGCTCCACTCGTATCTACTGTCCAAAGTATAACAGATGATTTTGAAGCAAATCGACTCCAAATTCATAGCCAGTTTGAGTTCCATACGCAACTTCAGCAGTTCTATTGGTTCTAGTAGTAAATGTACCGGCAACAACAGTGCCTCCCATGGCTTCCCAGCTATGCTTCTGTCACAACCCAAATTCCCACCTTAGGTTGTGATGACACCTAGTCTCTAAGACTAGGTAAGCCGATTATTTACAAAATTTAAGCCAATTTAACAATGATATTTTAAATCAGAGATTTATATAAATACCAAAACAAATGTGAAATAAGCCTACGTGGCAATAATCGTTACGACCTCCCAAGACTAGGTAATACAGAGTCACAAACACTAGATGAATACATGAAAAGATCTCAAAGATCGAAATACAAATCTATTCAAATAACAAGCCAACAGTAAAATGAAAGGAAAGGACTCCAAAAAAGGGACTGCGACGACCAAGCAGCTCTACCTTGAATCCTCGCGATCAATAAGCTAACTCTGCCTGAGTCTGATATCTCAAATACGTGGATCTGCACAAAAATATGCAGAAGTATAGTATGAGTACACTACGGTCGGTACCCAGCAAGTATCAAGACTAACCTCGGTGGAGTAGTGATGAGGTACAAGTCAAGAAACCTACTAGTCAAAATAACATGTGCAGTATAGAAGTATAAGGCTAATAACGAATGTAGGAATCAATAAATGGCAACAAGAACCAACATGTGATATAAACAGTAAAGTAATAAGAACACCATGAAAGTAACATTGAAACCAAATGAGGAAAACAAATAACAAGTGATTAGTGAAGTCGTTCTAACACAAGTTTTGCAACGCAATTACTCCGAGATGCCTCATCTCATAAATCACAAGTCAAGAGCCTCAATCCACAATTATATGCTCACGGCATCTTGTGCCCACATTTCTAATCACAACCGCACGAACAACTCACGTGCCAATATCTCAATCCACCCGGCATGATCACAGGCTCACAATCACAATTCGCTCCACGTGGTCACAGGCTCACTATCACAATCCTTCGGCATGGTCACATGCTCAATATCACAATCATCTCGATATCAACAAAGTCAACTCCCGGTCAAACATCTCAACCTTCCAAACCTTCAATTTTTTATCTTTTGCCAAAATGCATCAAATCAACCTACGGACCTCCAAATCTAAATCAGGACATATGCCTAAGTCCAAAATCACCATACAAAGCTATTGGAATCATCAAAATACCATTCTAGAGTCATCTAAACAAAAGTCAAACTCCAGTCAACTCTTACCACTTAAGCTTCAATAACAAAAATTATTCTTCCAAATTAATCCTGAATTGTCCGAAAGCCAAACCCAACCACACACGCAAGTCATATTACACAATATGAAGCTACTCGAGTTCTTAAGCAACCGAACGGGACGCTAATTCGCAAAATGACCGGTTAGGTCGTTACATTCTCCCATCTTAAACAAACGTTCGTCCTCGAACGTGCCAAGAGCTGGTCTGAAGCCACAAATCACTGAATGAAGTTGCTATAGATAAACTCGCGGGTGATCCCATGTCACCCCAATCCACATAAGCCCGACAACACTATCTCAAATGAAGATATTCCTTCCACCCACACCGATAAGCCTTAGAATCAAATTCTTCACCATCCGATCATTTCCCAAGGACCCGATTCCCATATAAACACACTGTAGCAACCTCAACCAGCTGCCACAACTTATGCATACACCCACAAGGTATGACCACCCGACGTAATACATCGCCCATATGCCCATAACAACATCTCTAACCGCAAAAGCTGCCCATAATCAAATCCAGCACCAGCAAATAACCTCTTATAAGCCAAAACCTTGCCCCGAAACTTCATTTAAATGCTGACAATGATGCAAGAAACATGAATATCTCATAACCACTCACCCAAATCATCAAGTCACACCCAATGCCAACTGGGCACATACCTCGTCAAGTTAAACCCAATAAGCACAACGTGAATATGACTGAATATTGAAAGAGAAACACATGAGAGAACTATCAAACAAGTCCGACAGGCACAACTCTCTATCAGTACCATACTACGAAACCATTCCACAAGGAAGAATCAAACATATGAGCTAATCACGAGGATCTCATCCTAACATAACTCCACCATGGCACGTAGCCCGGTTGAAACATACCAAACCACACAAAAATGCGAGGATCCCATCCTCAGATCTGAATCAAAAGTGGAATACACATCATACTAATCGAAACCCTCCACTAACTCAGTTCTGCAAAACAAAATCACAACATGTAACGAGCTTCCCAAACTGGTAGAGCACCTAAATCACAAATCGTAACCAAACTATTCAGAAATCACACCAAAACTTAATGAGTAACAGAAAGTTCATTCTAGTTTTATGGCTCTCGATCGTGAACAAACCAAGATGATAGACAGAGCTACCACTGTAGAATATCTTAACCGAGATAAACACATAAGCAGAGTACAAGAATTACGAGACTCACCCATATATGAGGCAGATAGGAGCACTCACACTGATAAATATGATCGAATCAAAATAAAACTGATGTTCCTCAATGATAAATTGAAACCATGCCTGTACGACACCATCTGGTGCAGCGGCCTCAGTCCTACCATGGAAAGCATATCAATGGGCTAGGCCTCCCCCTCTAAGGCGTCCCTTACCCGCCTACCCTCTTCCCCTAGCTGGCTATACATGTGGAGTAGCAAATGAAATAGAGCCCAGAGACCGAGTGCTTTGATGAAATCCACCTCTTCAAAATCTGGGATAATCTTTCATGATGTGCCTAGTATCGCCACACTCGTAACAATCCCTCTACGAGCGTGGC
This sequence comes from Nicotiana obtusifolia, assembly GCA_002018475.1. NCBI lineage: Eukaryota > Viridiplantae > Streptophyta > Magnoliopsida > Solanales > Solanaceae > Nicotiana > Nicotiana obtusifolia. The sequence goes on from MCJB01042358.1 coordinate 83,764, forward strand.
TGCTGGTACTGAGTCTGTGCCGGGTAACTGGAATAACCACTATAGGAACCCCGTGCAGGTGGTGTACTAAAAGATGACTGCCCCATATGAGTACCCTGAGGTCTTTGACTAACTAGAACACCACGAGTAGTCTGAAGTGCGGGCTGGACTGGCCAACTGCCCGAGCCTCCCCGTGATGGGTCATAGCTGAAGAGTAGAATCCACTGAGTCCTCCAGAACCTCGAGACCTCTTGGCTTCCTTATCCTTCCTCTCCTCATCTCGCATACCCTCTAATTTGGTAGCAATCTCCACAGCCTGCTGGAACGGAGTATCAGTCTCCAACTCCCGAGCCATGCTGAATCTAATATCGTAGCTGAGTCTCTCGATGAATCTGCGGACTTTCTCTCTAACTATAGAAACCAAAGCAGGTGCATGACGGGACAATTCACTTAATCTAATAGCGTACTTTGACACTGTCATAGCGCCTTGATGCAGCTGCTCGAATTATGTGCACTGCGCATCCTGGAGAGTCTGGGGAACAAACTCCCTCAAAAACATCTCTGAAAACTGAGTCCAAGCTGGTGGCATTGCATCAGCTGGCCTACCCTTCTCATAAGCCTACAACCACTAATATGTTGCTCCAAACAACTGAAACATAGTAAAAGCAACTCCGCTCACCTCCACAATGCCCATGGTGCGGAGAATACGGTGGCACTTGTCAACAAAACCTTACGCATCCTCAGTAACTGTGCATTGTAAGTAGAAGGGTGATACTTTTTAAGCCTCTCAAGTTTGAGCTGCTCCTCCTTAGATGCCTCTAGCCTGACCTGAAGCTGAACCGAAATAACAGGTTGTACCGGCACCACACCCGGAGTATGACCAACATGAGCCTACTGCTTTGGGGTACGACGGTGGGAGTCTGAGCTCCTCCTCCAATGTGTGAAGTAGCTGGTGCAACGGAGATCAATCCCTCCTGAGCCAATGTACCAGACATTCTCAGGAATTGCCATAAAGTTTCCTAAAGTCCGTGGGTAACAACAGGCGCTTTTGGTGCCTTTCCCCCAACCGGAGCTACGAGCGGCTCCTCAACTGCTGCTTTGGTATGTGCTTTAGTTGCAGCACGTGCCTTTCCTCAACCTCCACCTCGGCCCCGGCCTCTCGCGGCTCTAGCAGGGCACGCGAGTGCCTGCTCAACTGATATGGTAGCTCGTGTCCTCACTATCTGTGAGAGAATAGAGATACAAAAGCTCAAACTTCAAAATAAACAAATCCACACGACATGAGTGAATGAAGTGGAATTTTCCTAATAGTTCTGTAGCCTCTCGAAGATAAGCACAAACGATTCCTTATCGATCTGCAAGGCTCTACTATACTTGCACGTGACTCATAGAAGCTATGAATCTAGAGCTTTGATACCAACTTGTCACGACCTAAAATCCCACCTTAGGCGTCGTGATGGCACCTGGTCTCTAAGACTAGGTAAGTTGATTACTTACAACAATTATGCCAATTTGACAACGATATTTTAAATCAGAGATTTATATAAATACCATTAAATGTGAAATAAGCCTGCGCGACAATAATCACTACAACCTCCCAAGACTAGGTAATACATAGTCACGAACTCTAGCTGAATATATGGAAAGATCTCAAAGATCGAAATATAATACTATTCAAATAACAAGTTGACGGTACAATGAAATGAAAGGACTCTAAGGGACTGCGACAACCAAGTAGTTCTACCTTGAATCCTCGCGATCAATAAGCTATCTGCCCGAGTCCGATATCTCCAATACCTGGATCTGCACAAAAATGTGCAGAGTGTAGTATGAGTACACCACGGTAAGCACCTAGTAAGTATCAAGACTAACCTCGGTTGGAGTAGTGATGAGGTACAAGTCAAAACATCTACTAGTCAAAATAACCTGTGCAGTATAGAAGTATAAGGCTAATAACAAAAGCAGGAATCAGTAAATGGCAAAAATAACCAACATGTGATATAAACAGTAAAGTAATAAGAACACCGTGAAAGTACCATTGAAACCAAATGAGGAAAACAAATACGACCAATTAATCAAGCCGTTCTAACACAAATTGTGTAACGAAATTACTCCAAGATACCTCATCTCATAATCACAAGTAACGAGTCTCAACCCACAATCATATGCTCACGGCACATTGTGCCCATATTTCTAATTACAACCGCACGGACAACTCACGTGCCAATATCACAATCTGCCCGGCGTAGTCACGGGCTCACTATCACAATCCGCCCAGCATGGTCACATGCTCAATATCACAATCCGCCTGACATGGTCACAGGTTTAATATCACAATCCGCCCAATATCAAAAAAGCCAACTCCCGGTCAAAGCTCTCAACCTTCTAAACCTTCAACTTTCCAACTTTCGCCAAAATGTATCAAATAAACCTACGGACCTCCAAATCCAAATCCGGACATACGCCTAACTCCAAAATCACCATACGAAGCTATTGGAATCATCAAAACACCGGAGCCTTCTACACAAAAATTAGACTCCAAGTCAACTCTTACGCTTAAGCTTCTAAAACAAGAATTATTCTTTCAAATCAATCCCAAATCATCTGTAAATCGAACCCGGAAAAACACAAAAGTCATATTACACAATACGAAGCTAATCGAGGCCTTAAGCTACCGAACGGGATGCTATTCTCAAAACGACCGGTCGGGTCGTTACCGCTTGAGCGAAGGCTACTCCGCTACAATCGGCGATGATGTCTATGGAGATTTCTCTAAGTTCACAATTTTACCAACACTATGAACGCAGCTTCAATTCGAATAGAAAGAGACTAGAATTTCTAGCCTTAAGGCTCTGATAGCATGCTGAATTGACAAATCAAGAGATGGAGAAACCATAGTTAGGAATACACGATTAAGAGAAGGAATGAAATGAATGAGAGAAAATATCTAAATTCTTTTATTCAATGAAACAATACACTGCATTTGGCTATTTATACACTGTGACTATGATTAACAAAATGACTGTAATTAACTAACCTACTAACCGGCTTAATGACCTTCTAACAAACTTAGTAATAAATAGAATGAAATGCCCATGTCCTACTTACAAGCTAAGTGAATCCTTTCTCAACACAACTACACCGTATTGTAGAGAGAGCTTCGCCTTTTAATTAAAGAATTTATGTGACGCATCAAACTAGTCGAGCCAGCGAATTTCGGGCAAGATGATTATGGAAACAATGGCTAGTGTCATGCAGAAGATAATACAATATTATCTTTATGCACCCAAATGATGTTGACCAAATTGAAGATCATGAAATTAGCGTTTGCCAATACTTACAACTTGCAATTGAAGATTAATCTCCAGCTAACCCCCACGTTCTCCCACCTTTCTACGGTTACACTTCAGAAACCTTTTATTCTCAATGGAGCAAATGAATTACCTATAAATAAGAGTCTTGACTAGAATCTATGAGCACACAAAAGCAAAGCGTTTATACCAGCCCAAAAAGCTAAATTCCATAGCCGGTCCAACCACTTCACTTCCAGCTCTAGTACTTTCCATCATAGCTACATGCAGAGGCGGACCTAGAATTTGAGTAAGACGGGGCACCTTTGCTTTTAGATATGCAAATTACTAGCGACAAAGTTCGAGGAACAACACTATGAAACCATAATGATTATGATAACATATCAACAATAAATTCATTATTGTCGAATATAATTAATTTGATACTAATATAACAAAAATATATCACCCGCTCATACTTGAATTCGACACATTAATATGTAAACTCTTTGCAAAAATTTAAACTGTAATATGTAAATTCTTATATAGAATGTCCCAATGTAATTCTAGCTAGGGGTGTTAATAGTTATGTTTGGATCGATTTTTCCTAAAAAGAAACCATATCAAGCAAGTCGATTTTTCAAATATTGAAACCAAACAATTAAGTCAGTTTTTATCCATTTGGTTTATGTCAGTTTTTTGATTTTTCGGTTATTTGTTGAGTTTCTCCATAAATATGAGACATATACTACCAGACAAATATTCCGGCGACTATATTTTTGACGTAACACTATCAAACCAATTATTCTTTGAGAAATTTATCATTTACCAAGATATTTAGATGATAATTGAATCAAATAGTGATGAATAATTTAAGGACTCAATTAAAAATAGATTATTTTTAACATAAATAAGATTCTTGTACTTAGCAAAAAAAAACTACCAATCAAACTTGAACGTCAAGGCAAAGAACTAGATTATTACAATAGCAAAGAACTAGATAAAAAATGCAAATGATTAACATATATCATAACATTTTTTAGACTTTATATAAAAATATATTTTATTCTATCATTAAAATCAAAACCAAAATAAATTTGATCGATTTTTAAAATTCAAAACTAAAATCAAATCTAACCAAGAATGCTATTGGTTTTTTTGTCGGTTTGGTTCGGTTTTCGGTATGATTCGATTTTTGATTTTTATGAACATCCCTAATTCGAGCTAATCAAATATGAGTTAAATGTTTAGGTATCACTAATTAAAATTGAAAAGTATTTATTTCTAACGGACAGATGTCACGACTCAAAATTTCACCAAATATCATGATGGCACCTAAACCAACCAGGTAGGTAAGCCAAAATATATAAGCTACTACTACAAGGAGAAATCATTTTTATAAATATAACTACTCCAAGTACTGGTAGTACAAGTCATGAGCCACTATGATTTAAATTTACATAGCTGGTGAAATTGAATAAATACAAGATCTGTTCGAAAAACATAAATAAAATCCTGCTACCATGAACAAAAGGGCAGCGTGAATCCGGTACGCCGGTACATCTCCAATGCAAAGCTCCATCTTCACAGCTACTATGCTCTGAAATCTGCATGCAAGGCGCAGAAGCATAGTATGAGAACAACCAACCTCATATACTCAATAAGTATCTTGACTAACCTCAGAAAAGTAATGACGAAGTTTTTACGTCAAAAGATACTCACTAATGAAATAACCTGTGCAATATATTAAAGACTGTAGATAGAAAGTATAGTAGAAAACAATAACTATAATCTCATTAGAACAAGTGATAACTATTTAATAAAGTAAAGCCCCAGCTTCAAAAACAAGTCATTAAATAGAATCGCACACATATGGCACCTCGTACCTACATTATCAATCACCCTTGCATGGCAAAGACCTCGTACAACAGCATATGTCACACCCGTAGGGAAAGGACCTCGTGCCACAATATAAATCGCACTTGCACGGCAAAGACCTCGTACCATATTATAACCCGATTATGTGTCCATTGCGAAATAACCGTTCAAGAGAATTTTTCAAGAATCAAAATAGTAATACATGATAACAACTTTCTTTTTACTTGAACTCGTTACGCTACCAACAACTCAACAGAATATGAGATAAGAACTCCACGTAGGTAAATCCATCTTGGCAACCAAATCATCAAGTAATACCAGAGGCATAGATTAGCATGATAGAAACAATACAATAAATATGTAAAAATACATGACACACTAAAAGAAGTCATAAGTACAAACTAGAATGCCCCTCTTGTACCACCACAAAAACATAATCAATAAAAACGCCCTCAGGCTATCACGTAATATCCCCACAATGCCATTCTTATTTCATCGCGTGTGCTAAAATAAAGTAACCGCCCGCCTTGTCTCGCCATATACGTATTAACAAATCGTCCCACCTTGTCTCGCCAATATGTGCAAACCTGATATAGCCCACCTTATTTCACCACATGTGCAATATCAACAGTAATAATAGCACAGCAAAAATATCGTGCCAATACCCAACCATCCGCCCAACATGTCCACATGTACCACAATCAAAACAATGCAAAATAACACCTCATCATCAAAAAACATACCCTCAAAACTCATCAATAATGTGCATAAGGACATAATTAACAAAAGTGCAAATGTGGTTCAACATATAAAACATGATTACAGCAAAATTAGATATAGCTACTAAGTTCAAGTAGTCATACAAAGGATCACATATGTGTCATAGAGTGCACATGTCTTAATCAAGGCTCAACACATGAACAAGTATGAATGTGTGTTCATAATATACGAGTATCTACCTTTGAGGCAAGCTTAACATAACTCGCATGATTTGCTCAGCATGTTCAACATAAGGTACCAATAGCCTCAACATTTCTCTAGCATGAATTATTGTGCTCATGTAGTCAATTAATAGAACAATACATAGAATCAAGTAGAACACACAACTAAATAAAGCATAGAGTAAGTTAGAATCTACCCCGAGCATGAATACAAATGGCACATGTATATAGACTCGTCACCTCATATATGCATCACCCCGCATGTAGCAAACAATATCAATTATTAGGAAAATTTTCCTCAACCAAATCTAGGCAAGACACTTAGCTCAAACAAGCCAAACCAATACTCTAAAAATACCTTCCCAGGTGAATCGACCTCTGAACGGCTCAAATCTAGCAAAAATAACTCAATTATATCAAATAATGCCATTGGAATCAAACCAAAACGATAAAGGCCGTATCCTTAATCAAATGCTCAAAGTCAACACAGGACCGCACCTCGAAACAAGTACATAAACATTATACGAACTTGCTGGAGTGCTCCGATCATTAAAATAACATATAAAACAAGAAAATCAAATACCAAAATGCATCAAAATTACAATGAAACTCAAGAACTCCCAAAATCAAAACCAAGCATCTGATTCCCATCATACCAAATCGTAATGAGACCAAAATTTACACACAAGTTCCAAATGAGAAAACAAACCTATTTCAAGTCCCGAAATAAAAATTCAAACTTGATAGCCACAAATTGAACTCTTGTTCAAACTTAGGAAATTTCTAAACCTTTGAATTGCCAACTTTCTCCAAAATGAGTCAAATCAACCTAGGAACTTCAAAATCCAAATTCGGACACATGCCTAGGTCCAAACTTACCATACATACCTATTGGAATCATCAAAGTACGAATCCGAGACTATTTACACAAAAGTCAAACCTTGGTCAACTCTTCAACTTTAAGCCTCCCAAAAATGAAATTTTGCTCTTCTAAATTAATCCCAGACCTTTCGAACATCGAAACTAACCAAACACGCAAGTCATAATACATCATACGAAGCTACTAAAGACTTCAAACCACCAAACAGAATGGTAATGCCAAAACGACAGATCGGTTCATAACATTTTCCCCCACTTAAATATTCGTTCGTCCTTGAATGTTCCAAGAGCCGTCCCAAAGCCATCAAATCACTATATAAACTCACCATACACATACCCACGGGTGATCCTACATAACCGCAATCTATATAGGCCCATTAGCACAACCTACTTGAAGATCCTTTCTTCAACCTTAGTCCATAAACCTTTGAACCTAATCTCCAATACCCATAATTCATTATTAGACCCAAATCTCGCATCTATGAAGTGTATAAGTTGAAAAAAGCTGCATCAAGCCACAATCATATTCCAAGATATAATTCGTGCCTCCAACAAGCAACAAATCGAATATAACCAGAGGTAGAAGGAGAGACAAATGAGAGAACTATCTGACGAGTCCAACAGGTACAATCCTAATGGTACCATATTATGAATCCATCCCATAAGTGAGAAGCAAAACTCACGAAGCAAGCACAACAATCATATCCAAATATAGCTCTATTGCGGTGCGCGATCCGATCCATACATACCAATCCACATGAAATACTAATCGAGCCATAATACTCACAATCAATAACCACATGTGTACCAATAGCAAACACGCAAAATACATGACCATAACCATAGAGAAACCATAACCAAAGCCCAGTAAATAGTTCAACACCCAAAATCCATCTCGCTCAAATTTTACCACGAGGCCTAAAGAAAATCACATCAGATGTTGATAAGTGTAGATTTTAACCACTTATTAGTACCCTTTTGCTTTAGTTTTAGTCCGAAAGTATTGATTTTTATTCCCATAACTAATGAAATTTTACAAATTGTAGGCATGTTGGAGATTGGACATTAACAAAGAATTCTAACTCAAAAAGGCAAAAAGGAGTGCAGCAGGACAAAGTGTGGTCCGCAGAAGAAAGTGTGGTCGCAGAGAAGGTACCTGAGCCTTAGAAGAAGTTTTAATAAGTGCTGATCGCACATGCAATTGTGCAGCCGCAAAACCTTGTCGCACTGACAAGATTTCAAAAGTTCAGAGAAGGTGCAAAATGACCAAGTGTGAAGCCTTGCCAAAGTGCAGCCGCAGATGGAAAAGTGCGGCCACAGAAGCTGAAGTGCAGCCGCAGATGGAATTGTGCGATCACAGAAGCTGAAGTGCAGCCGCAGATGGAATTGTGCGATCACAGAAGCTGAAGTGCAGCCGCAGATGGAATTGCGTGGATGCAGAATTCCTCCAACTGAAGAAGAGAAGAAATGTGCAGACCACATATGGAATTGTGTGGCCGCAGAAGCTCTCTAAGGGCATTTTTGTCAGCGAATTTTTGGGCAGTATAAATAGACGGGAAATACTTTTTTGGGGAAAGTTTTGAATTGTAATCAGCTGTAGTGATTATCTTTTACTGTTTTGGGTAAATTGTGACTATTTTGGGTGAAGAATCATTAGTTTTATCATTTTAATTTTAGTTTATGGCATTAATTAGTTCTTCTTCTTTGTTTTCTTCACTTTCTAGCATGAGTAGCTAGATGTTTTCTAGGATTGTGACCCAATTTAGTGTATAAACCTTATGAGTTATTAATTTAATACTTGTTTATGATTGGGTGTTTATTATTTTGCTTTGTTTATGCATTATTTCTAGAATTAATGGTTGCAAACATTGATTCTTGCCTATTTGACTTGGTTCTTACTTGAAAAAGAGGGACTTACTCTAGGAAAACTTGGCTAACAAGAAATTGGACAAGTTAAAGATTTGGCTAGTCCAATTAAAGGGTTTGAACTCGAGATAGGAAAAACCCGACTTGAGCTCATATCAATTTTTTGAATTGATAACCAATTGGACTAGAGAAACTCAATTTAGGCATAACCACTCTATAACTGAGAGGTATTGAGTGGGTAATTGAGAGTTGAGAGTTATAGTACACCTATGTCAATAAAACAAGCATTAACGTGATTTATCCATTAGGTTAGCACCTAGGCAAAGGTTATATCCCTAGGTTTTTTCCTGTTTGATTGAAAACATCAAAAATAATTACTCCCTATGGAAATCGAACCTGACTCTTGTTGGGTACAATTATTCCAACGAGCGTTTCCACTAATTATTGAGTGCAGATTGGACGTGGATCAACTTTTGGCATTGTTGCCGAGGAGTTTTGGCGGTGTTAGCTATGTATCTTAGTGTGTTCTTGAAATATCTTCTTTCCCTTTCGTATTATTAATTTTCTGAAGAAATCATAGGTACAAAAAGGCAAAATGAGCTAGGAAATATGCCATTGGGGGAGTTGGATGGCGGGGAGGAACAACTAGATGATGTACCTCAAGTGACGCAATCGAATTGTCGAGGCCGGGTTTAACAAGACAACGTGCTCCCACCATCCCCACCTCTACCACCACAACCACAAGCGGCACAACACCGGATTTTTCCCAACGAAGGCTATGCTAGTGCAATAGTCCTCCCTCGCATTATGGCGGGAAACTTTTAAATTACCAATATGATGCTAACTTTGCTAGATCAACGAGATTTTTTCACCAGTGCACCTAACCAAAAAGCCTATAAACATTTGAAGGGCTTTGTGGATACATGCTGGGGGTGCAAGCAAAATAATGTTTCCAAGGATGTTTCGAGGCTAAGGCTTTTTCCCTTCTCTCTATGGGGTAAAGCTTTAGATTGATCGGAACGCTTGCCTGATCATTCAATACATACTTGGGATGAATTGGAGGCAAATTTTATTACTAAGTTTTTCTCTCCTGAGCACATGGCTACTATTCAAGATGAAATATTGGCTTTCAAGCAAGAGCCTAATGAACCTTTGCATGAGATTTCGGAGAGGTATCTAACAATGGCGAAGGAGTGCCCAAACAATGATATGACTGACAACATGATCCAGTAAACTTTCTACTGTGGTATTAATACTACAAGACAATGTGCGGCCAATCAATTGGCCGGTGGCAACTTTATGACAACACCTTATATGGAGGCCTGTGAGATTCTTGATGAGATGGTGGAAACGTCATCGGCTTGCAATACCGAGCTAATGTTCCACAAGGTGATCCCAACAGGATTCACCTCCTTAAAGTGTAGCAAGACCATGGGCAAGCCATTTCTGAATCGACAACAACCACGACTCAACTTTCAAAGGCCCAACTTAATCAAGTTTAAGCTCCTAAGGAAGTTCATGCTACGAAGGGGTAAATGCGTTGGTTAAAAAGAAGAGGACCAAGAGTCCACAAATGCAACCCCGAGTGGAAAGTTATGTGCAAGATGATGGTGGTTTTGATCAAGATGATTCTTATCATGAGCAAGAAGAAGAGGTTCAATATGTGAAAAATTAACAAGGGCAAAGGAATTCCAAGGCTCCAACCAACAACAATGGCGACCACAAAATAACCAAGGAAATTAGAGTTCTAACAATCAAGGGAATTGACATAATAACAACAATCAAGGAAATTGGAGTGGAAACAACCAAGGAAACTGGGGAGGCAACAATCAAGGTAGTTGGAGAAACAATCAAGGAAATCGAGGGTCGGATTTTCAAAGGCCCCCAATGTATCAACAACCTAGCAATCCACCTCCTTATCCTTCATATGGTTTAAGTTCTTCAAACAATGAGATGGGCCGTATTGAGAATATGTTTAAGCAAACGATGGAAAAGAGTGCCAATTCGGATGCCCAACTTGCCTCACTCAGCACATCAATTCTTAATTTAAAAGTTCAAATGAAGCAAATCTCTTAAGATCTTAATTCTCATCCTAAAGATGAACTACCAAGTGGCATGGTGGTGAACCCAAAGGGTGGTAATAATACGGGGCATGCTATGGAGGTTATCAAAAGAAGTGGAAGAGGCGGAAATGCACCCACCTCCAGTGAAAGGCCACTTGTGGATGATGACCAAGTGATACAAGAGGAGAATATCCCAAAAAATCATGTTCAAGCAAATGATGAGGTTCAGACTGACATTGATGATAGTGTTGAAGAGACTGAAGAGGAGGTGAACCCGTGTAGGAGCCCATCATTGACATATCAGAACCAGTAGGGCAAATGGCTAAGGAACCATTGCCTATGCCTCCACCTCCCTATCTTCAAATACTTGCCAAGAAAAATGGTGAGAATAAATTCAAAAAGTTCATTCAAACGATGAAGAGTCTCTCTATTAATGTGCCATTGGTATAAGCTTTGGAACAAATGCCGCCTATGCAAAATTTATAAAAGATCTCGTGACCAAGAAGCGATCAATGAATTTTGAAACTATCAAGGTCACTCATCAAGTGAGTGAAATATTTCATTCCATGGCTCCTAAGTTGGAGGATCCCGGTGCTTTCACGATTTCTTGTACAATTGGGAGTGCCGAGCTTGCTAAAGCTCTTTGTACTTTTGGAACGAGTATCGATTTGACGCCCTATTAGGTTTTCAAAACATTGGGAATTGGGCAATCAAGACCCACATCTATGAGATCAAATAGTCGATCGTACCATAAAGAGGCCATTAGAAGTGATTGAGGATGTTTTTGTCCGGGTTGATAAGTTTATTCTTCTGGTGGCCTTTGTTATTCTAAATTGTGAAGTTGATTTTGAAGTGCCTATCATTCTTGGGAGACCTTTCCTTGCTACAGGTAAGGTTCTTTGTGATGTGGAAGCTGGAATACTCATTTTCTAGGTTGGTGATGAAAAAGTGATATTCCATGTGTGTAAGTGTATGCGGTAACCAAATAGCAATGAGGTGTATTCTTCTGTGGATTTGGTGACCGATGTTATTGTTGATGATACAAGTGCTATAATCAATGTGGGTGATATGTTGGAAGCTATTTTGCTCAACTTTGATAATGATGAGATAGATGGTTTCATAGAGTGTGTGAATTATTTTCAAGGAATGGGGTCGTACACATATGCGCCCCAAAAATTATCTTTGGATTTTGAGAATAGGGAGACTCCTCCTACAAAGCCTTCCGTTGAAGAGCCACCTACTTTGGAATTGAAGCCATTGCCTCCACACATTCAGTATTAATTTCTTGGCCCTTGTTTAACTTTACTGGTTATTCTTTCCTCTTGTTTGTCTAACCATGCAGGCTGATTCCATATTGGCGGTGTTCTGCAAAAGAGGAAGAAGGCTATTGGGTGGACTTTGGCGGATATTCGGGGTATAAGCCCCGCATTTTGCATTCATAAGATCAAGTTGGAGGGTGATGCTAAACCGTCCATTGAACATCAAAGAAGACTCAATGAGGCTATGCAAGAAGTGGTCTAGAAGGAGATTATCAAGTGGTTAGATGCCGGGGTTGTCTACCCCATCTCTGATAGTTCATGGACCTCTCCGGTTCAATGTGTCCCAAAGAAGGAGAGCATGACGGTTGTTACCAATGATAAGAATGAGTTGACTCCCACATGAACGGTGACCGGTTGAAGAATTTTTATTGATTATCGTAAGCTCAACAAAGTCACAAGGAAGGATCACTTTCCACTTCCTTTCGTGGACTATATGCTCGATAGATTAGCCTGCCGTGCTTTCTATTGTTTTCTTGATGGGTACTCAGGCTACAACCAAATTCTTGTTGCTACGGAAGATCAAGCGAAAACAATCTTTACATGTCCTTATGGTACTTTTGCTTTCAAGAGGATACCTTTTTGTTTGTGCAACGCACCGGCGAGTTTTCAATGGCGTATGATGGCTATTTTCACAGATATGGTGGAGGAATACCTTGAAGTCTTCATGGATGAATTCTCGATGGTTGGAGATTCTTTTGATGATTGTCTTGCAAATTTGGACAAAGTGTTGGCTAGATGTGAAATGACCAATTTGGAGCTTAATTAGGAGAAATTTCATTTCATGGTTGAGGAACGCATTGTCCTTGGCCATAAGATCTCAAAGAATGGAATTGAAGTTGACATGACAAAGGTTGAGTTGGTTTCTAAGCTTTCACTCCCAACTTCGGTGAAGGGTGTGAGGAGTTTCTTAGGCCATGCGGGTTTCTACTGGAGATTTATCAAAGATTTCTCTAAAGTTGTGAATCGATTGCGTAAGCTCCTTTAGAAGGATGCCAAGTTTCATTTCAATGATGACTGTATGAAAGCTTTTGAACAATTGAAGTTCAAGTTGACAACCACTCTTATCATTACCACTCCAAATTAGAGCTTACCTTTTGTTCTCATGTGTGATGCAAGTGATGTAGCGGTTGGAGCTGTTTTGGGGAAATGTATTAACAAAAATTTTAATCCGGTTTACTCTGCTAGTAAGACCATGAATAGTGTCCAAGTCAATTATATCGTTACAAAGAAAGATCTCCTTGCTATTGTGTTTCTAATTGAGAAGTTCTGCTCGTACTTGATTGGTGCCAAAGTTATTGTCCACATGGATCATGCGGCGCTTCGCTATCTTATGAGCAAAGAATCTAAAGCTCGGTTAATGAGATGGGTACACTTGTAGCAGGAATTTGATATTGACATTCAAGACAAGAAGGATAGTGAAAACCAAGCGGCGGACCACTTGTCTCGTTTGGAGGAGGAGGGGAGGCCACATGATGGCCTTGAAATCAATGAATCTTTCCCATCTGAGCAACCTTTGGCACTTTCAACGAAAGAGGTGCTGTGGTTTGCGGATTTCGCCAATTTTCTTGAGAGTGGTATCATTCCGGATGAGTTCTCTTCAAACTAAAGGAGGAAGCTCAAAAAATATTGTCAAGATTATTATTGGGATGAGCCATACCTTTTTCGAATTTGTACGGATGGGGTGATTAGAAGGTGTGTACCGAAAGAAGCTCAAGGTGATATTCTTGGTGCTTGTCACTCTTTGCCATATGGTGATCATCATGATGGAGCAAGAAAGGCGGCCAAAGTCCTTAGTTGTGGTTACTATTGCCCTACTCTTTACGAGGATGCAATTGATTTATGAAGAGATGTGATGAATGTCAACGGGCCAATGGAATTTCAAAGAAAAATGAGATGCGTCTCACAATCATCTTGGGGATTGATATCTTTGAGGTTTGGGGCATTGGCTTTATGGGCCCTTTTGTGAGTTCTTGTGGAAACACTTATATCTTGGTCGCAGCGGATTATGAGCCCAAATGGGTTGAGGTTGTCGCCTTACCCAACAATGAGGCGAGAAGTGTAGTGGCTTTCTTGAAGAAGAATATTTTTAAAAGATTTGGTACGCCATGTGCAATCATGAGCGATGAGGGGTCACACTTTTGTAACAAGGCTTTTGACACTTTACTTTGCAAGTATGGTGTTACCCACAAGGTCACCACTCCCTATCATCCACAAGCTAGTGGTCAAGTGGAAGTCCCAATCGGGAGATAAAGAGTATCTTGTCTAAAATGGTGAATGCAAATCAGACGGATTGGTCCAACAAGCTTGATGATGCATTATGGGCTTATAGGACGGCTTATAAAACACCTATCAGAATGTCTCCATACCGGTTAGTGTTCATGAAATCTTGTCATCTTCTGGTAGAACTAGAGCACAAGGCAATGTTGGCCTTGAATAAATTGAATCTTGATTGGGATATAGCCACTAACTTGCGGGTTGCACACTTGAATGAATTGGATGAGTTCCTGTACAATGCATATTAGAGTTCGTCTTTGTACAAAGAAAGAGATGAATTATCTTCATGAAAAGTACATTTGAAACAAAGAGTTCAGGGCCGGTGATCTTGTATTGTAGTTTAACTCAAGGTTGAGGATGTTTCTCGGGAAGCTCAAGTCCAAGTGGAGTGGTCCTTTTGAAATTTTTGGTGTGACACCCTTCAGTGCATTGGATTTGAAGAACAAAGACGATGAAATATTCCAAGTTAATGGTCACCGGATGAAGCACTACTTGGGTAAAGTTGGAGAGAGCCACGTGTTAGCGGTCATTTACTTCACTTGAGGATGCTTAGATATTGCGGCATGCCGCGACATTAAATCAGGCGCTTCTTGGGAGGCAATCCAAGTTCTTTTCCTTTTTCTTTTTGTAGTTAGATGTTATTTGTTGTTTTTAACTAGATTTGAAGTATGGTAGAGGGTTGAGTGTTACATGAAAGAAGGGTGAACAAAATTGTGCAAGTGAAGAAGAAAATACATACCACACTTTTCAATTATGCGGCCGCAGAATTTAAGTTTCTATTGAAGAAGACTTTGTGCGGCAACAAATTTCACCTGCGGACTGCACTTCTGGACTCTAAACAATAAGTTAAATAAAAAGGTCTCTGAAATATTTCCCTGTCAGTGCAAAGCAGTTGTTTGGGCACGAGAGGAATTGTGCGACTGCACTTAAAATTGTGCGAACCGCACATGAGCAGACAACTGGTGGCCAGTGAAGGAGTGCGACCCACTTGGAATTGTGCCGCCGTACGCAGAATTTTCCCCTCTTAATGACTCTAATTATAAATAGAAGTTTAGGCCTCATTTCACACTTTTCACATTCTTGAGAATTCACTATTACTCTGAGAGTTTACTTGAGGACCTCTTACTGACAAACACACACACACACCCATTTGCAGTCACAAGATCTTGCACAATGACATCATCTGGTATGCTTCACTTCATGTTAATTTTTGTGATTAATTTTGATTTTTGAATTTTTAGCTTCTTTTTGGGCCACCTGTTATTATGTTTTATCCATGTGTCCATGTGGAGTAGATTTGTACTGGTTGTTATTGTAACATGATAGAATGGATTGGGTTAATTGATCTTTATATGTATACCATGTTGCCAATTAGGTTTGAACAAGTATTTGCAAAACCTAGGTAAAATCATAGACCTTCTCGTAAATTTTTAAAATCTGCGGCTGCACGTGAAATTGTGCGAAGCACAGATGGCTATTATGGTGACTGGGTGAAGGCAAGTGCTTCTGCAGCTGCAATTTAATTGTGCGGACTGCAGAATTCTTAAAGAGGCCGCACTGAGGTCCGCATTGCCTACCAGAGAGTTGGAAGGAAAATGTGCATACCGCACTTTTATTTTTGCGGACTGCAAATGAATTTTGCGGCCGCATATGGCCATCGCACTGTCTTTCAGAGATGAGGCTTATGAACCTTTGAAGTTTTTTTTCAAAAGCGCGGCCGCACATGAAATTGTGAGGTCCGCACTCCTATTTTGTGGGCCGCACATCAAAAGATGCGGACCACACTTCCCCATTACTGCAGCATGTGTATTCATTTGTAACCCCATTTTTTCTAGACTATTCTCCCTTTCTTACTTAAGTCTTAACTGTGTTGAATTATGCTTTGCAATTGACAATTCTCTTTCTGTTGATACAGACAATGGTTCGATCACGAGGACGCGACAAATCCTTCAAGGGAAGTGGAAAGTCTTCAAGGGGTCGAGGTAGAGGTACCTTTCCCCTAAGTGTGCCAAAGACTATACGGAAGAAAGCTACAATAGGCAGATGGAGGGGTGCAGACCTCTCTGAGTCTAGATTATATGCCCCGTTTAGGAAGCCTCTGATGGAAACTCAGTATCTTTTCTGGAGGAGCACACAGCTCAGCAATCTAGGCCACAGGGGCGATCGGAGCCTCTGGATGTGCCTTCCACATCTCCTAGGACTTCCGAGGGTTCGGAAAGTGCTAGCTAGGCTTCTGAGGCAGGTTTCCTTGGGTCTGGTTCTGATGATATTCTTGATAATGGGAGAGGGGGAAAAGATACATCCACTAGAGTAGCTTAGACGTAGAAGAAGTAAGCATGGGAGGATAGATTTGTGAGCCTACGGACTTTCATTGACTTCCAGATGCAGTGGTCGTTGAGGTCATTGACTTATAGTGACAGTTTTTGTTGAATGATCTTGACAGGCACAATCCCCTAGTGCTAGAGTAGTTCACAAAGAGAAAGGGATGGATGTTATTTATAGAGAAGGTAGTGGATGTAAAGAAGCACCTTGTACACGAGTTTATGCCAACACTTCACACATTCACAAAGGGACAAAGGTAACCAAAGTGTGCAACCTCAAGTGAATTTGATCAGCACATGTTGAACGTGTACTTGGGATTTGAGAACTTGGTGCCGAAGGAGTACTTAGAGAAGTTGGCTTTGAAAGAAAAGGCTAGGTCGTGGCTTGCAGAGATTTTAGCACCGGGACCACCTCTACCATGGATTAGTGCTAGGGTACCTATTCTCCGGAGCATGTTTATTTTCAAGGCAAAAGGTTGGCAAACCTTTGTGTGTAGCAGGCTTGACCCGAGCCAGAATGAGAACAACCTTCCTGTTCCTCCTGCTATTTTGGTAGCATCTATCATGGCCGGGTACCCGATCAATGTGGTTGCCCTGATGTCGGCCAACACTTTTCTGGTGGCGCAACAAAATAACAATTCTTACCCCTACCCCAAAACTATTACAGAGTATCTGACAGATGCGAAGGTAGAGCCCAAGCCATTTGATACAAAGGTAAAGCCGAAAGGGCCATTTGAGTGGTACAAGCTTCAGGATCCGAGCAACCCAAGGAAGAGTGCTCAGCCTTCTACATTGTCGGCTAGTCTGATAACCAGTAGTCGTGGTTTCTGATATAACTGATATTCCATCCACATCAGCTGAGCCCTCTACTGGTGCAGCAGCTACTATGCTTGGGCCGCCATCTTCAGCTCCTTCTGCAGCTACTAGGGCATTCCCTACACCAGTTCTAAGGCTGGTGCCCATGCCTACATGTCCACTTTCTGCTCTGTGAGTCTCCCAGACATTGACGAGTCTCAACAACTGGATGCAGGCAGCTACTTCAAAGTTGTTTAGCATATCCAGTACTGTTGCAGGGCAGTTAACTACATAGCCACCCCGAGATTCAACTAAGCTTGATGAGAAGTTGGGAAAGATTTTTGATAACCAGAAGGTGATTATGGATACAATGGTGCAACATGGTTCAGTTATTAAGGGGTTGACCAAGCAGGTTAAGAAGATGTGGAAGTCCCAAGCCAGTAAGAAGTTAATGGATAAGCTTCGGGCTGAGGTGACCCAACTAGCTACAACTGGGGATTTTCCTTATGATATATGTCTTGACCCATCCCAGCCCGGCCTAGATCCATGTACACAGGATGCTCCAGCTAGCCAGTCTGACGAGCCATGCATTGCCACAGACACTGCTGATGCAGTGCGTGCGATGTCCAGCACTCCTGCCACTCCCAGATATGATGATGATATTCAGTTGGCTGAGCCAATAGAGACTGATAGTGCTGGGGACATAGAGATGTCCAAGGACGCTTAGGTTGTTTTTCCGCCCTCTCTCTTTTTACTCTTATTTTGTTAAGAATCGGAGATAATGCTTACTTTTATTCGGGGGGTGGAGCTTATTTGATGATACATTTGATACATTTGGATTGTAATAATTGGATGGTTCGATATTCTTTTTATTTTATCTCTTTAGTAGATTTTTGCTTTCATTAGCTTCTTATTTGCTTACTTTGATTTTTTTTTTATGTTAGTAGCTTCTTTTTATATTAGTAGCTTTTATGATTTTAGTAATAGTGTGGATAATAAGCCTTTGGTTTTCATAATACCGGGGTTCTTTTCAAAGGTGGTTTTTTGTATGAACCGGGTGACTCTTACCGTGGATGGATGGTGTGACAACTTTCTTATGGGAATGAGTTCATTTTCGTGTTTAGATAATAATAATAGTAGTAGTAATGAATAAAATCCCCAATCAAGTCTTTCCCTAAAAATAGTTATTCATGCTTCATTCGGCCCTAACACACTTAACTGCGCGCTTATGGTTTGAAACAAGATTTTTGGAAGAAAATAGCTCTTGTTAGTGACTTTGAGATTCTTGAGTTGACTTTTATAATCATTGGGTGGTTCATTGGACCATAGTGATCTTTAACTTGATTGTGATCGTTGTAGGCTTTAGTCTCTGTACTCTTTTACGGTCTAGTTGCATGAGAAGTGAGGTGATTTTTGTTGCTAGTCCAAGTATTTGAATGAATGGTCTAGAACTTGCCCAGAATGTATTTCAAGGTGATATTATAGGTTTGCTTTGTTCGGAAGATGATTGTAGGCTTTTCTTGGTCCATTTGAGCTTTCTGTTGTCACCTAATGCTTGTTATCCATAGTCAACCCCTTTGAGCCTTTAGCCTTTCTCTATTGGTAACCATGCTACAAGAATTTTGTCCATTTTGTTTGAAATCCTTTCTTTGCACACGGACCTTCCTTAACACTCTTATGAAATAAGTGTCTTGAGTCATAAATTTGGGGGGAAAGTTGAGGGATCTAAAAGAGGTATCAAGGCACAAAAAAAAAGAAAGGAAATAATCTCTATGAAAAGAGAAGGCAAGAAAAGAAAATAACAAAAAGAAAAATGCCAATAAAAGAATAAGAAAGGAGGTGTATGAAATCAAAAAGATGCAACTATCTCTAATATAAGTATCAAGAGAGAAAAATAATGAAATGAACAATAAATAGTGATGTGAGTATGTTTAGAATCCCTCTGAAAACCAGCCCCAAAAACCAGCGATTTGATAAACCCCAATTTGGCGATTTTCGTGAGCAGCCATGGCTGCCGATATCTCTCCCCAACCTTTGGCTGTGGGAGAGACAAATCCAATCTCTAATATAACAACACATAATCCCAATCCAAACCAATCTTACGCAGCAACGATTCATCAAAAACAATCGGCTGCGACGACATCGAAAACAGAACTCTGTCCAGTTTCTGTTATCCATGGAGAACCTACTGTGGAATTCACCATAGATGAGGTAAGTGAGTTCATTCGAGAAGAAGGACTGCACCAAGCAGTCGTTTTGAAGTTTTCTTACGAAAAATCAGAAATGCAAGAGATTCGGCGATTGTTCTCGATGCAATTTGAAGTGCAAGGGGCTGTAACGTCGGACTGCTTGATTTTCGACACCTACTGGTTCGTTTCGATTTATATACTGACTATGTCCAGTTCTTGTCGAAATCGACTCGATGTCTTAAAACCAAAGGAGCTGAATATTTCTTCAAAACCTTCCCATGGACTTTTCAGTTCAATCCGAAAGAAGAAACATCTATGGCTGTCGTGTGGATATCACTGCCAGCTTTGCCACCTAATTTCTTTGCGAAGAAATCCTTACTGTCTATTGCCTCTGTTGTGGGTAAAGCACTTGCAGTAGACAAGGCAACACAAGAGAGAACCAGACCGAGCACTGCTAGGGTCAAGGTTCTACTCGATTTGTTAGACGAGCATCCGAACAAGGTTAAGTTGTGCATCTTCGACAAAGCTACTGGGAAAGCTATTGCTTATTACCAACAGATTGTTTATGACAATCTGCCAAAGTATTGCGCTTTTTGCAAACATCAAGGGCATGACGAAAAATCTTGTCGATTCTTGAAAATAAAATCTGGAGAGGAAGGCTTTGCAAACACTTTTGATCCCAAGCTGCCAGTGGCTAATAAAAGCACTATCGAGCAGCTAAAAGGGGATGCGAGAGACCTTTTGAATGCCAAAAGAGCGGTTAAAAGTGTGGTGCCAAAAGACCTTTTGAATGCCAACAGTAGCAAGTCGCAGGAGCAATAGATTGTTGTACACAGTGATGAGATTGTAGGTAGTAGGACTTTGGTTGCTGGTTTTTATGACAATCTGCATTGGCAGATAAGAGGCCAGCTGATGACATGGTGGTTAGGAAGGGGCAACTCAATGCTGCAACAGATATCCCTACCTCTAAGATTTTTACAAGAATGCACACAGCTACATCTACTGCTGGTGCCGTGCACGCTATTAATGTTCGACCTGCTGGTTTTTGACAGACAGGGAATGACAAACATAATAGTGAAGTTGACAATCGACCTACTGTGGAGCAAGACAAGGGAGGTGACATGCTTGCGCTGCTAGCAGATAATGTTCAATCTCATGTGTCAGCTGAAGTACACCAATTGGATATTCACAACTAGATCACAAGTTCACGTGTTGACTTCCAGACCTTTGGGAACAAAAATAATGTTCTTAACTCCTTAGCTGGGGAACATAAATCCGGTCCTAAACTTGATGTTGATAAGAGACGACATACAATAAAAAAGAAGGAAGTTTGGACTGTCGTAACACCAAAGACTGTTGTTTCGCAAAGACAGCAGAGCTAAGGTTTTCGTCCAAAGGTCGCCAGCGATGTAGCCAACTCAAATATGTTCGATGCTCTGGATCTCAATATTGATGGACAACCTGCTTTCGCAACACAAAATGAAAATATAATGTCCAAAGAAATTGTTCCACTTTCTAACAGTGCAAACGAAGGTCTGGGCAGTCATATTTTGGGAATGGAATTGGATGTTCAACGAAATGCTTCAAAGACAAATTTGGAGGAGGAACTGTCGGGCAACAGTACCAATGTGCCCACGTTGCATTTATCGAGTCCTCAGGTTGAAAAGATCATAATAGATGCCCAAAATGCAATGATGGTGCATACCAATATGGTGGGACAACCATTAGTCAAGTTGAACACCACCGTCTTTGAAATACCTCCACAGTCGGACCATTCTTCTGGTGAACATGGAGAGTCTGGGAAGCTTGATTTGTGTGATCAAGTTGACGACAGAGAAGAGGACTGGGGGGATGACGACGACGGGGATTCGACTGATTATGTTGTCCTTGAGAGCAGTGGTGATGACATGCCATTAGTAGCTTCGCCAACTTTGCCAAATAGCAAGCTTAACTTGAATGCTCCGGCCTTCATTCCCCAAAATGCAGCAATTGTATCGACAAAACAAAATACAGCAGCTCAGCAGCATGCACCCTCAGAAGCTGGGCAGCTGCAACAGGCTCGAACAAGTAGTCCACAGCAACTGGGCACAGGCAGCCCAGTGCTCTCGAAAGCAGCGACAATCGCAAAACCTGGGCAGCATCAGAACCAGCACACAGACAATCCAATGCTCACTCTGGATGCACAGACAGTCAAAGAGCAGAAACCTTGCATGAGCAGTCCAGTGATCTCTAATGCAGTGACATACACAAAAACTGGGCAGCTGCAGCAGCAACTTAGGAAAGACACGCCAGTTAACACGAGTCCAGTGACTAAGGCAGTTGGACAGCACCAGCTTCAGCAACAATTTAGTATAAGCAGCATAGTGATATCTCTAGAAGACAGAATGCTATTAGACGCATTGCAGCAACAGGAGACTCGAACGAGCAATCGATGGATGGACAACAGCAGCAGCAACATAACATAAGCAACCCATTACTCTCAAAATCAGTCTCACTGGATGTACTAACAGTCCAACAGCAACAACCGTGCATAAGCTGTCCAGTGATCTCAGAGGCAGTGACAAATAAAAAAACTAGGCAACAGCTTCCCAAAGACACGACAGTTATCATGAGTCCAGTGACTTCAACAGCTGGAGAGCAGCAACGTCAACAACAGCTTCATAGAGGCAGCCCAATGATATCTCCAAAGACAGAATGCTCTTAGATGCATTGGTAACCTCTACTACTACTTCACAAGCTCTTACTGATATGGCCATGAACAGTGAGGAAGTAAATGTTAGGCGGCTTCCAATGAGAGGTGCAAAGCAAAAACGTGATGTTGCAACCACGTCAACAAAGTCCCTCTGATCAAAACATAAGCCATGAATTTTGAATATTTTTTAAAAAGGTGGGAGGAAGAAGATAAAGTGTTTCAAATTGAAGAAATCACAACATTCGATAAGGAGGGGAAATTTTATAAGTCTTACTACTTTTTAATATGTCATTTTATTAGCATTATCATATGTAATATCATCATAGAGTTTATTATAAACTCTATGATGATCATACAATATTTGGTTCTCGCAAATTCTTTCTTTCTACATGCTTGCTAATAGGTGAGGCCTTTTATTTGCCTCAATAGGATTTATAAGGTAGGGTTTAGCTCGGTATGTGTTTAGCTCCTATGCCTTTGGATACACCGGAACGGATATTAGATTATATGCCCTCGTGAGACTTTGCCGGCAGCTACACCATGACTCCTCTACATGAGGCTGCCGTACAGGCAATGTGAGGCGCAGAGGAATAATTATATAGCCAAGGCATATAGATGACACTACTCGAGCTTTTGTCCTCCTTACTTGTACTTTTCCTTTGCGGTTTGTTTTATTATTAATAAAATCTTCTAATTTGCCAAAAAAAAATAGTGATGTCAAGTCTCTCTAGCCACCAAGAAAGGAAATGCCTCTAAGAGTTGGAAAATGAGAGCCAAGAAATGAAAATGTGGAGTGCTTAAGGAAGGGTATAACCACTTATCTCATATGGTATCCTACCTTATTCCAAAAGCCTTCATTAAAACCCGAAAGAAGTCCTACTTGATTTTGAACTGAGTGCGCTTACATCAGTGGTGATCTATATGAGAGGCAAGCCTATGGTATTTGAGGCCTTACCTGTGACATTTCTTGCGAAAGAAGAGTAAATCCTTCATTGGTCTAGGCACTGAGAGTTAATTCTTGAAGTGAGCATTGCAAATGGAATGTAGAGGAGGAAGAGTTTGGAGTCTACCATGATTGACATGATAGAATAAGAGTCCTTGATGAGTGAAGTCAATTCTTGAAGCTCAAATGTCACATTAGAGTTATATATGCATAATATATGGCTTGTCACCTTGTTGAAAATACGTGAGTATTATGGGTAATTGTTGGTCCCAACAGAGCATGAATGGCTTACAATTGACTCTTTCAAATGACCCTTCACTTAGAAGAGGTGACAACTAATCTATTTGCTAGAGGACAAGCAAAGACTTAAGTTGGGGGGAGTTGTTAAGTGTGGATTTTAACCACTTATTAGTACCTTCTTGCATTAGTTTTAGTCCAAAAGTGTTGATTCTTGTTCCCTAAACTAATGAAATTGTACAAATTGCAGACATGTTTGAGAATTGGATCTTAACAAAGAATTCCAACTCAGAAAGAAGTATTCTAGCTCAAAAAGGCAAGGAGTGTAGCAGGCCAAAGTGTGGTCCGCAGAAATACATCTACGGCCGCAGAGAAAGTACCTGAGCCTCAGAAGAATTTCTAACAAGTGCGGACCGCACATGTAGTTGTGCAGCCGCAAATCCTGATCATATTAACAAGATTTCAAAAGTTCAGAGAAGGTGCAAAACGACCAAGTGTGAAGCCTTGCGAAAATGCAGCTGCAAAAGCTGAAGTGCAGTCGCAGATGGAATTGTGTGGCTGTAGAATTCCTCCAATTGAAGACTAGAAGAAAAGTGCGGACCGCACATGAAATTATACGGCCGCAGAACCTCTCGAAGAGCATTTTTGTCAGTGAAGTTCAGGGTACTATAATAGATGGGAAACACTATTTTAGGGCAAGTTTTGAATTGTAACCAGCTGTAGCGGTTATCTTTTGTTGTTTTGGAAAATGTTTTGGGTGAAGAATCATTAGTTTTATCATTTTAATCTTAGTTTATGGCATTAATTAGTTCTTCTTTTTTTGTTTTCTTCAATTTCTAGCATGAGCAGCTAGATTTTCTCTAGGGTTGTGACTCAACCCTAGTGAGTGAACCTTATGAGTTATTAATTTAATGCTTGTTTTTTATTGATTGTTTATTATTTAGTCTTGTTTATGCATTATTTCTAGAATTAATGGTTTCAAACATTGATTCATGCCTATTGACTTGGTTCTTACTTGAGAAAGAGGGACTTAGTCTAGGAAAACTTGGCTAACAAGAAATTGTGCTAGTCAATACCCATGCTCGGGGTAGATTCTAGCTTATTCTATGCTTTATTTGATTGTTTGTTCTAATTTTTTCTATATATAGTTCCATTAATTTTCTACGTGAGCACCATAAACCATGCTAGATGAATGTTGAGACTAGTGGTATCTTTATTTGAATGTGTTGATCAAGTCTTGAAACATATGCTATGCTTGCCTCAGAGGTGGATGTACGAATGTTATGAACACACATTCGTACTTGCTCTTGCCTTGTGTTTAAATTGGGGGTGTATACAATCTGGTGATATATATATGTGAACCTTTGTGTGACTACTTGAACTTAGTTGCTATAATTGATTCGGCCGTAGTTATGTCTTATCCGTATTTTTTTATTGTTATCATGTCCTTGTGCTCTTTGTTGATGAGTTATGAGGATATGCATCTTAATGATAAATTGTTATCTTACATTATTGTGGTAGTTGTGGCATATGTGGATATGTTGTGTTGGTTGATTGTTGTTGTGTGGAAATTAGGTGGTATTTCACTTAGAGTATAAGGTTGGCGAGATGCGTATGCAGTGACATAAGGGAGTCATTTCATTGTTATGTGCATGCGGCGAGATAAGGGTGGCTTGTGCACAAGCGGCGACATAAGGGAGGAATTTCGTTGTGATGCGCAAGCGGCGAAATAAGGGTGGCATTATGGGGATGTTATGTGATAGCCTGGGGGGAATTTTATTAATTATATTTGTGTGGTAGTACAAGAATGGCATTCTTGTTTGCGCTTATGACTTGTTTGTGTGTGTCATGCATTTTTACATGATTTGTTGTATTGTTTCTAACATGCTAATCTATGCCTCTGTTATTATTTGATGATTTGATTTTCAAAATGGGTCACCAACTTGGAGTTGATATCTCATCTTTTGTTGAGTTGTTGGTAGCATATTGGATTGACATGATAAGAACGTTACCATTGAGCATTATTATAGTTGATTTTTGAACGGTTCTCTTGAACATGTTATTTTGAATTTGATATGGAACCGGATTATGTTGGGCACATATTTACAGTCATGTTGAGTATTGAGCACAAATATTATGTGGTACATGCCTCTTTGTGATCGGGGGTTGGTGCAAATTGTGCTTGTTGAACATGTCTAATTGGTAGAATTTTGCTTATTACCTCATCCTAGTTGTAACGACTCGACCGGTTGTTTTGTGTATGATATCCATGATTCCCCCATTTATCGCTTCTTCTATGTTCATTTGTTGTTAAGAGATGTTTCGGAGTGTATTGGGACACTTAGTCCCAAGGTTGGAAGCTTAGTTGAAAGAGTTAATCGGAGTTTGACTTTTGTGTACACAACTCCATAATGGAGTTTTGATGGTTCTGATAGCTTCGTGTGGTGATTTTGGACTTCGACATTTATCCGAATATTGATTTGGAGGTCCGTAGGTTATTTTGGCTTGAATTGGCGAAAGTTAGAAAGTTGAAGGTTTAGAAGGTTGAGAGGTTTGACCGAGAGTTGACTTTGTTGATACCGAGCTCAGATTTTGGTTCTAGGAGTTGCAATATGTCCGTTGTGTCATTTGGGACTCGTGTGCAAATTTTGAGGTCAATTGCAGTTGGTTTGATAGGTTTCAACATTGGTTTTAGAAATTGAAAATTCATTAGTTTTGTTAGGCTTGAATTGGTGTGCGATTCGTGATTTTGATATTGTTTGATGTGATTTGCGGCTTCTACTAAGTTTGTATCGTGTTTTAGGACGTGTTGGTATGTTTGGATAGGGTTTCGGAGGTCTCGGGTGTGATTCGGATTGAAATCAGAATGAGATTTGGACTTAAGGATATGCGAAAGATTTCTGTTGCTGGTGAAATCGCACTTGCGAGGTTTGGACCACAGGTGCGAGGCCGCAAATATGGCCCATTGTGCGCTTATGCGAGCTAGGCTGGCTGGGGAAAGGAGTCACATGTGAGAGGCTATTCCGCAAAATAGGATAAAGTACAGTCTAAGTCAAACTTAGCAAATTTCAAACCTTTAAAATGCAAACTTCTGATAATAAGCATTGAATCACTCCCGGACCATCCGACTCAACCCGAACATACGCCCAAGTCTGAAATCACCTTATGAACCTATAAGAACTTTCAAATCCCTATTCCGAATTTATTTACACAAAAGTAAAATCTTGGTCAACTCTTCTGACTTTAAGCTACCGAATTTAATAATATTCTTCCAAATCAACTCCAGACTTCTCAAAAATCAAATCCGGCTACACGTGCAAGTCATAATACTTGAAGTGATGCTACTCAAGGTCTCAAACAGCCAAACGACATGCTAAAGCTCGAAACAAGCAATCGAGCCATTACAGTTGAGTCCAATGGAGTAGACTTTGCAGTATTTAAGATGACCGATTCTGGCAAGAGGTGGTCGCAGGATTATGAGCGGAGTAGACAGGTTCGCCCCTCACTTGGGATCAATTTTTGCCACTATTTCTGGAGAAGTTTATTCCTTTCACTCTAAGAGAGGAGTACCACAGGCAGTTTGAGCGCCTTCGGCAGGGTAGCATGACTGTTACCCAGTATGAGACTCGATTTGTGGACCTAGCTCACCATGCAGTTATCTTACTTCCTACTAAGAGGGAGAGAGTGAGGAGATTTATTGACGGTCTTACCTTTGGTATCAGACTGTAGATGGACAAGGAGACAGGGGATGATATTCCTTTCCAGCGGGCGGTAGAGATTGCTAGACGGATCGAGATGATTCGTAGTCAAGGTACTGAGGCGGTATCCGAGAAGAGGCCTTGGCACTTTGAAGGTTTTAGTGGTGCCTCATCTGGAGGTAGAGGTTCATTTGGCAGAGGCTATCCTCTTAGGCTAATCCAGTCAGCATTCTAGGCATCCCATGGTGCTTCAAGCAACCGTGGTTCATATGGTTATCGTCCGAAAGAAGCCAGCCTATAATGCACCTTCAACTCCCATCAGTGCACTACTAATTTAGAGCAATCACATTGAGCATCCGGTCTGTCAGGGTCAGTTTCAGCTTCAGCAGCCACAACAACCGAGGGCTTGTTATACCTGAGGAGATCTGAGGCAAGTTGCAAGGTTTTGCCATAGGTCGCAACTAGAGGTAGTGACCAAGCCATTAGAGGTGGAGGCCAGCTAGTTAGAGGTCACCCGAGGGGAAGAGGTGAGAGTGGTGAGGCTCAGCCCCATTTATAAGTATTCCCAGCCAGACCCGAGGCAGAGTCATCTGACGTCGTTATCACAAGTTTTGCTTTGGTTTGCAATAAAGATGCCTCAGTTTTATTTGATCCAGGCTCTACTTATTCATATGTGTCATCCAATTTTGCTTCATGTCGCTAAGCCTCGTGATTCTTTGAGTTTTTTCTATGTGTCCACGCCTGTGGAAGATTCTATCGTAGTAGATCATGTTTACCGCTCGTGTGAGGTTTCTATGGGGAACTATGAGATTAGGGTAGATCTTCTGCTTCTTGATATGGTGGACTTCGATATTATCTTGGGTATGGATTGACTGTCACCTTATCATGCAATTTTGGACTGTCACGCCAAGATGGTGACCTAGCCATGGCGGGGTTGCCCCGATTAAAGTGGAGAGGAACTCCTGGCCATTCTACTAGCAGAGTTATTTCTTATGTGAAGTCTTAGTGTGTGGTCGGGAAGGGATGTCTAGCATATTTGACCTATATCCGTGATCATAGTGCGGAGGTTCCTTCCATGGATTCAATACCAGTTGTGCGCGAGTTTCCAGAGGTGTTTCATATAGATTTACCGGGGATGCCACCCGATAGAGATATCGACTTCTATATTGACTTGGCCCCGAGCATTCAACCCATTTCTATTCCGCCATACAGTATGCCCCCAGCTAAGTGTGAAGGAACTAAAAGAGCAGTTGAAGGATTTGCTTGGTAAGGGATTTATTAGACCTAGTGTTTCGCCTTGGGCTGCACCAGTGTTGTTTGTGAAGAAGAAGGATGGTTCGATAAGGATGTGTATAGATTAACGGCAGTTGAACTAGGTCACTAACAAGAACAAGTATATGTTGCCAAGGATTGATGACTTATTTGATCAGCTTCAGGGTGCCAAAGTGTTTACAAAGATTGATTTGAGATCTGGCTACCATCAGTTGAAGATTAGGGCATCAAATGTTGCTAAGATAACTTTTCGGACTCGATATAGTCATTATGAGTTCTTAATGATGTCATTTGGCTTGAATAATGCCCCAACAACATTTATGAATTTGATGAACCGGGTGTTCAAGCCTTATTTGGATTTTTTTTGTGATTGTCTTCATTGATGACATCTTGGTTTACTCCTACAGTCGAGAGGAGCACGAGCAACATCTTCGGATCGTACTTTAGACTCTAAGAGATAGTCAGTTATATGCCAAGTATGCAAAGTGTGAGTTCTGGTTGGACTCAGATGCCTTTTTGGTCCATGTTGTATCTTCCGAGGGCATTAAGGTGGATCCTAAGAAGATTGAGGCAGTACAGAACTAGCCTAGACCTACTTCAGCTCCAGAGATTCGGAGCTTCCTGGGTTTGGCGGGTTATTATCGCCTGTTCGTGGAGGAATTTTCATCTATCTCAGGGCAATTAACCAAGTTGACCCAGAAGCGTGCTTTATTCATATGGTCCAACGAGTGTGAGTTGAGCTTTTAGAAGCTCAAGACTGCATTGATTATAGCCCTAGTGTTGGTGTTGTTGATCTCGTCCAATTTCACACCTCAATTCAGGGTTATGAAATGGTTGATTGCAATAATAGTACCCAACAAGAGTCAAGGTCGATTTTCACAAGGAGCTATATATGGGAGTTAGGAGTATATACTGTAGTAAGTGAGTTTGAACTACCTCAATTTACAATGCCACAAATTGGGGTTGTTTCTATGTCTATTTCAAACTAAGATTTCAAAGTTAATAATTGAAACTAAGAAATTATTTTTGTTGTCTTCAAGTTTTGTAAAAAGCCTAGGGTTATGACCATCACCTAGGTGTTTGTCTAATGAGATATAAACCTTAATACTTATTTTATTGATCGGGGTGTATTATAGCTATCAACTCTCAATTAGACACTCAATACCTCTCGGCCAGAGAGTGATTTGACCCAAAAAGGCTTTCGCAAGTCCAAATGGATATTGCACAAAACGGTTGATAAAAGCTCAAGTCGGGCTATTACAATCTTTAGGTTGAACCCTTTAATTGAGATTATCAATCTCTCGATTGACCCAATTTCTTGTTATTCAAGTTTTCCTAGACTAAGTATCTCTTTCTCAAGTAGAGACTAAGTCAAATAGACATGAACTAAGATTTGCAACCATTAATTCCACAAATTAAAGCATGAACAAGGCTAACTAATAAACACCCAACCATAAACAAGCATTAAATTAAACACCCATAAGAGTTACACACTAGGGTTCACAACCTAGTAAAAATCTAGCTACCC
This sequence comes from Nicotiana obtusifolia, assembly GCA_002018475.1. Taxonomy (NCBI): domain Eukaryota; kingdom Viridiplantae; phylum Streptophyta; class Magnoliopsida; order Solanales; family Solanaceae; genus Nicotiana; species Nicotiana obtusifolia. The sequence goes on from MCJB01042358.1 coordinate 113,928, forward strand.
ATGCTTGAAATTGAAGAAATAGAAGAAGAAATGCTAATTAAATTCATATTGTAAAATTAAAATAATAAAATCAATATTAAAATATCCCAAAATATAAAAAACTACTAAAAGAAGCAAAAAGAAACGGCTACTGTAATTGCTAATGTCAAAAGTTGTCCTAATTTCATGAATTTTTTCTATTTATACAAAGCTGACAATTTCGGTCAAAAATGCCTCTCGAGAGGTTCTGTGGCTACACAATTCCATGTGCGGTTCGCAGGTTTCTTCAACTTGTCAGAAACTGGAGGTCTGCGACCGCACAATTCCGATTTGCGGCCACGAGGCAATCTTTCTACGGTTCCCGAATTTAAAATTGTGGCCGCAACTTGGTCTTCTGCGATCTGCAACTTTACTTCTGCGGCCGCAAGACACTTCTTTTGCGCCCGCACAATTGCTGCGCGATCCGTAATCTTGAGGGACTTGGATTTTGGAAAATTGCACATCCTCTGAAGTTGATTTTCAATTCTTCAATTGCAGCTGTACAATTCCTTTGCGGACCGCATTTTTGCTAGGAAGCCTGTTGGGTTTTTCTTCATTGTTTGCGGCCACAGATGGAATTCTGCGGTCCGCACTTTGCAAGTTCTTGTACCTTTTGTTGCCTTATATTTTAATTACTCCTTTTTGAGTCAAATTTCATCCCGGCGTCCAACTTCTAACATTCCTGCAATTTTATACATTTTATCAGTTTCGGGAACACAATTAAACGCTTTAAGACTAAAACAAAAGCTAAAAGGCTCTACTAAGTAGTCAAAATCCCCACTTATTAGTTGCCTACAGGTTCGGGATCTTATACCGCATATTGTAATGCATTCCGTATTGGGCTTGGATCAGTATTGATGCAGGATAGTAGGGTGATTGCTTACATGTCTTGGCAATTGAATGTCCATGAGAAGAATTACCATATTCATGACTTAGAGTTGGCAGCATTGTTCACGTGCTGAAGATTTGGAGGCATTATCTGTACGACGTCTATTTTGAGGTCTATACCGACCCTCAAAGTCTCCAACACCTGTTCAAGCAGAAAGACCTTAATTTGTGACAGCGGAGATGGTTAGAGTTGTTGAAATACTATGATATCACCATTTTATACCACCCGATGAAGGCTAATGTAGTGGTTATGTATTGAGTAGGAAGGCGGAGATTATGGGTAGTTTGACATATTTACCGGTAGCAGAGAGGCCACTAGCTATGGATGTTCAGGCTTTAGCCAACCGGTTTGTGAGATTAGATTTTTCGGAGCCCAGCCGTGTTCTTGCTTGTATTGTAGCACAGTCTTCGTTGTTGGAGTGTATTAAGGCTCGCCAGTTTGATGATACTTGTTGCACCTTATTTTGCACGATTAAAAACTATATTCAACTTATGTTTCTCTATTGATGATAAAAGAGAGTCGCTAGCTAATATTTAAAAGTGTACTAGGGTACCTATTTAATTACTAAGATCATTTCTCTATTAGCTTGCTACGGTGAGATTTTGGGTAAGGGTTCTTGTTCTTTTAAGGGGATTGTATTAGGCACCCCTTAAAATGTACCTGAGGTAGCTCCATAGGACTTAGACTAGGTTTGAAGGATTAGTTGCCTATACTCTATGGTTGGAGAATGAAGGTGATATACTTTATCTGGGATCACATTATTTGTCAATTTAGAGTACCAAAAGATATTGCATGTGACAATGGGATACAATTTATAGGCTATAAAATCTTAAAACTCTTAGAGGGATTGAAGATCAAAAGGATTATGTCATCTCCGTATCATCCAAGTGCTAACGGGTCAAGCAACAATGTAATAATTTAGAATTTGAAGAAAATGTTAGAGAATGCCAAAGGTAGGTAGTCTGAATAGTTATCGGGTGTATTGTGGGCATACCAAACCACGATAAAATCAAGCACCGGAGAAATGCCCTTTTCTCTTGTATATAGGACATAGGCTCTAATTCCAGTCTAGATACATGAATCAAGTATGTGATTTTCTTGGATAAACAAACAAGAAATTGTAATGTGAGCCATCTCAAAAGGTGTTTTGTTGAAGGTTGATGAATAAACTTATAATACACGCTGCACTCTTTTTTCATTCATCCAGTTTTTTTTCCAAATGGGTTTGTTTAATTAGTGTTAAAGGTATGTCAGATTTTATATCTAATTTAGAACTTATTACATGAAAAGAGGATATGTTGTTTTAAAAGAAATATAGGTTCATAAAAGCTTTTAAAAAAATGTTTGCATATGTATGATTGAAAGAGTTTGAAGTATGTACATAATGTTTGTGTTTATAAAACTTGTGAGGTGTGACTAGGTTATAAATCACTTTCTCTTTGAATGAATATGGCTACTTATGTAACTCTAGTGAAGTAAGGGTACTGTAAGGAACTGGGTCTAAGATATACCTTGATTTTTGAATCTCATTTTACTTTGAAGAAATCGTTGGAAGCCCTTTAACTACATAGCGACACTTGTTTAATTTTGTGGAAAAAAGCTCGATCTTAGAAGGCCAATTTTTAGATTCCGTTTCTGGTTTTTGAAAGAGAAGATTGTCATCCTTTAAAAGTTGTTCTGGTTCCAAAAGGCTTCATAAGATTGTTAGTAGAGATTAATAGTATAAACAATATATGTGCTTAACGAATTAGGATTATCTACTACTAAATCTAACACTTCTTTTAAATTCTATATCCTTTAGGGTTTGCCTAGATTGTTCACATGATTCAAAGAGATAAAGTAAAGCATTCAATCAAATATGATGAGTGTTATATACATGTGGAAAATAAGGACAATAAAATTTAATAAAGCAGTAAAGGAAGAGAATAGACTCTGGTTTGGGCCTGAAAAGAAGCAGGCCCAGCAAGTAGCAATTACAGACAGCAACAGACTTCAGACTCCATTATGCGCGGGTACAGGACTTCAGCCTGAGTTCATTGAGAATTCAGCAGGCCCAATTGTAATATATGTTCAAGAAAGAAAAAATAAGGTCATTAGCTCTGCATAAACATTAAACTCTTCCTTTTTTTTCCCGCCCCAACCTTCAAGTCTAATGTAGACTCTCGGTCACAATATCTGTCTCATAGCAAATCACACAGACTACATATCCACCAAAGACCTAAAGCCAAAAAGCACAATAAAACATCGTACTTAGAAAGAATATCAGCGATATCTCAGAGATGATTACCCCATAAAATAAAAGAGATTACATACTGGATCTGTCTATCATCAGCACTGTTACAATTTAGCAAAAGATTGAAAGAAAAAAAATAAAAGATCCTTTTCCTTTTTTTTTTTTTTTTTTTTGAGATATCGCTGATATTCTTTCTAAGTACGATGTTTTATTGTGCTTTTTGGCT